>CALNHX010008689.1:0-57828 GCA_940337035.1 Agriotes lineatus
GACGCGCTCAGACAAAGAATGCGGCCAACGAGTGCGCTTCGGCCTCAACGCGGTCAACCAAGGCCAAGGCAAGCGTGAAGATAACGATAACAAGCCCCACAGAAATCGCAATTATCGAAGACGCAAAACCAGCATTGCAGAACTACAGGGGGTGCCGAACAACCGTAACACAGTTTTCCAATCGGCGTCGTTCTAAATATTTATAATAATCGTGTTAGAAGCTCCAATATTGAATTAATAGTGGAAAACGTGGTAAAAATTCAGTAGACGATCCGGTCGTATTTTTTTCTCTAAGAAAAATCCATCAAGACCTAACAAATAACCTAAACTGCTAACCTGAACCGCCGAGAGCGCAACAACATTGCTTTAAACATTACGAACGATAGCGGCACCCACAACATTTGTACATACTCCGCTCTCAGCGCATGCGCAATAGACCGGGCAGTATACTGAATTTAACCCGAAAACTCTAAAAATGTGTGCTGTCGAACACAGTAAAAGTTATATTGCGATAAACTGCCTGTCTGTTTGTTTGTTTATTTTGTGGTACAAAATTAATAAATTAAAACAGGACAAATCACCACACAATTCCCAGGTTGATTTTATGCTGTGCTAATTTCTACCTGTCGGTAATTTAAGGCTAGTTAAAATGAAATGTATTAGCTGATGTTCAAAATAAAATGATTGAATGCCACTTTCTTACTATTTTATTGAACTGCTTATCTCAGGTTGGGTTCAGAATTGCACTATATTTACAAATTAGTAGTTTATTTTTAGATTATTTGTCCTTAAGTAGCTCATATACGCGGTTCTGGTAGATAACATTTACAATCTGCCAGATGACACAAAAATTTCGCCAGTGCAACAGCGATTACTTGAATGTTTAAAAAAATCGTGAAGTTAACAAGGAATCGTCAGGTAGTTTGATGCAATTATTGCTTGGCAACAAAACGTTCACTTCATTGTTACAGGAATGACGTAGATAGGACGCCAACCATTCACTTGTTTCTGCTCCTTGGAAATCTGCCAATTTCATAAAATTTGATCACCTTATGCAATTTTTGGATTATTACGATGTAGCTGTACCCTTGGATATGCGATAGGCATCTTCAGCAAGGTTTGGTCTCGTATTTTAATATGTTTCTCGAACTCTGACATTCGATTTATAGCTAATTCCTACCTCGTAAAGATTTCAACTTTGGCTCAGAGATGATCGCAGATGACGCTGCTGGAATTTCTCTGCTTGAAACGCTTCCCTGGCTGCAACTTTCATTCAGGAAGCTCCTGCAGACCTCGCTGATGTGATGCAGTGTAGATCTCTGGCTTCCGATGCTTAATTGTGTCCGAATCGAAGTTCTAAGATTTCAGTTGTCGGCTGCCGATCTTCAGTCAAAGATGAGATAAGATAATTTATAATTTTATCGTGGCGGAAAATGCCACAAACACTTCCACTGGTGCACGGTGATGTGTACAATAAAATGCAACACTTTTTATAACTGGTAAACACTTTTTATTTGCAAGAATATTAATTTTTATAGAGCACAATTTTGCTCAATTTTTCTTTTTCTTTCACAAAAGCGCATCGCGTTGCTATGTTACCGCGATATTTTTTTTAAAGTAGAAATTAGTTTTGATAGCAAAATACACAAATGGATTAAAGTTTGATTACATAAATCTTAAATTAACATTTTCTTAAATCTAAAAAAAATTCCTTTGCTTATAACTATCATTGTTACTTCCGTTACGCACACAAATGTTTTAAAATCACTGTTCTGCTTTTTCACTTTGTCTCATTAATGCACTAGAAACTGAGTTCAAATTTACACACGCTGCTCGCTTTCTTTCTTTTCTGTTGCCTGATTTCGAGATTGCTCTTTACAATTTTCTATTATCTTTTATTCCAATAGCAGTTACCTTTTAGATTGCTTGCCATTAACTGATCTGTACTTTTATTAATAATTACGCTTATTTAGTCTGCACATAACAAACCTTCTGTGTCAATTAATGTTGTTTGATCTGGCTTTAAATATGCACAAACCTATTTCATTATATTACTTTATTCCAACTCTCTGACATATGCTTTGCTTATGAGTGCCTTTATCCGTTTAATTACTTCTTCTCGCATCCCATCACCAATGCCTTTGATACTTTTATTATTGTTTTAAATTGCAATTGCATAAAATATCTTGACTCTGTGCTATATTGGCTTGGTTAAATATTTTGCACGGCAAACAGACCCAAGTTGTAGGCTTGAAACCATTTCAATATATCCTTATGTTGAATAATATTTCCAAATAACATTCAAGGTAACATTTTTTACCAGCATTTTTTCGTAAACATGCAAATTATTTCAAATTCCTCTCAACAAAAACTGCTCAAATTCCACTCGACCTGCGGTCTCGCGGAATTTTTAACGCAGTTTTGGTTTCGCGAAATTTAAACATAAGGTGCCTGTGAACGAAAAAAGTCCTCAAAAAATTTTTACCTTTTGTGATATTACCATTGATTATTCAACATTATAATGAAAAAACCAATAAAAATAGTTTAATTTGCCAGAAATGGATAATCAAAATTGACTGTCTTTGAAAACACCTGATGTTGCAGTGTTTTCAGGCGGGCCCGATTGGTATCAATGATTTTATTTAGTGAGTAGCCTTTGACTGACATTTTCAAAAACGTCAAAGTGAAGTTTTCAAATCAGCGTCCTTCTAAAAACCCATAATAATCGCGTAGGAAGCTTCAGTATTAAATTAATAGTGAAAAACATTAAAAATGTGTGCTGTCGAACACGGTAAAAGTCATCTACCCATATTGTTGAATAATATTTTCAAATACCACCCAAGGCAACATTTTTTAAGAGAATTTTTTTCGTCAACCTGCAAATTATTGAAAATTTCTCTCAACAAAAACTGCTCAAATTCCACTCGACCTGCGATCTTGCGAAATTTTTAACGCAGTTTTGGTTTCGAGAAATTTAAACGCAATAATTTGCAAGTGAACGAAAAAAATCTCAAAAAATGTTCACCTTTTGTGGTATTACCCTTGGAAACACCATGCCTACACTTCTGCTTTGATAATAAATATTTATTTCTCTACAATAGCAAAACAACGATCTCAACTGTATGAATGCTGACCCGGAACTGTCTACCGGCTGAGCGGAAACTATCCTAGAGTTCTTATATAGTGCAGTAGTAACACTACTCTACATTTATATCCTATAGTAACTTACTTTAATATTATGTGATGCATTTGAGACTCTTAAAAGTGTGTGGGTCGTTAATCTAGTTATCTATTCTTTGATATTCTAATTTTATATGGATTTTTAATTATTGACTGCTACTAAACGTTTGACTTTAAACAACTATCAAACAAAAAATCAAATTAAAATTGACAAATATTCTTGCTATTCACAAATCAATTACTCAAATCACCAAAGTAAGTACTGTGTCATTTTTATTTCACTCATTTAATTGTTTTTCTTATTCAATATTCTTTTGTAGAACTAATTAAGACCAACCTGATTTCCTCTTATTTCACTCCTGTGCGCGAACCTCAATCTAACAGCTTCCTGGTAAGTTCCCACTAACAGATGGTACCCAAACCTATTTTACATTGTCCTCAGCTCCTACCTTGTAGTAACTCAGCCAAACAAAACAATCCAAATCAATCAGTCACGTCAGCAACCCCAGCAAAACGATTGACCAGTCCTCCGTAAAATTTCCAACTCCAGTAATGAACACCAAATATACTTTGCATGTTCCAAGCAATCCAAATCCACTCAAATTATTATTATCTTCTTCTTACTTGTAACTAATTAAACTGTATTATATAATCTCTTCAATGATTAGTATGCTTGTATGAACTCCAAATTATATTTTCACTTATTTTCAACTCTTAGATTTGTTAATACCTTTTTTATTTGTATAAGACCAAATTATTCACACAAATAAAGGCATAATTTCTAGTTTTTATTAATTCTAAATGGATTTTTTTTAAATGTGTTTACATAATTTCAGTTTGTTATTTCTACTGTCATTTAAACAAAATTTACTCTTTATATAGTTACAATTATTACTGCACACTTTTAAAATAATCTGATCTATACCTACTACATTTCTTTATTCTCATAGTAAGCATGTTTGTCCCATAATAACATTATCTTATCTTTCATATTAACTTCCACCACCATTACTGAATACTCAATTGCTATATCTTTCAAAATAAATTCCAATTTGTTTTAAATTTAATTTCTATTACTCAATTCAACTTAACCAACGATCTTATTCAAAATTTTCTAAATTTGATTTTATTAATCTACCAATTTTTTTAAAATTAATAACTGACCTTTATGTATCATAATAATAGATAAGAGTTGAAACAACGCAAATATCAACGGCCATTTTTGTTCCGAAAATAAATGATAACATACAAGGCCAGATTTTTCTTTCTTACTATGTGTCATCTATGAATTTAATTACTTGTCACTCTGACAATGTCAAACAATGGTAAGTTTAATGCGTTTATGAAAACACTGTTAAGTATCTACTACGGATCCTATATGTATAAGTAATCTTTGATAAAGAGTTGAGACAACGTACACGAAGTCGGTACAGCACTGGATTTTAGTTTTCGTTTGCCAGCCACACGCACTTTTTCCCAACGATTCTCATCAAAGTGGATTTCACATAATCTGGTTCTGCTTATTCAGTTTATTCTCCTTATATCTTTGAGCTATTCTGGTCTTTGCTTCTCGTTTTTGAGAACTTGTGTCAATAGACATAAAGCCTAGTTCGAATCTACTTTTGAAGCCAAAAATGCAACAGCCCGCCATTTCAAAAATTGTAGAAAAATAATTATTTAGGTAACTAATTTTTCAGTAAATTGCATGTACATACCCACATATCTTCGTGATAGTCGGCTGCAGCAGCTTTTATACTTTTTACTAACAAAAATAGTGCTCCAGGAACCCAACCATTTTTAGATCCCGCATGGAGAACAATAACCCATTTTCCTGTTAAAGGTTTTCAATTTGGTCTATTTATGTTCTTTAACCATACCAATCTTGTTTTGGTATCTTTTGGAAAACTTTTCCAGATGTATCCTTTTTCCGATCGATGTTTGCATCCAAAAATACAGCAACCCGTCATTTTACGCACACGTATTTCATAAAGGCTCGATGGTATAATGTTTTCTTGGAACATACAATACGTTTACACACCGTTTTTCAAATAGTTCTTCAAGTAAGAAAAATTGTATTACTCAGTTATCTAATTTTATGGCATTAAAACTGCCAGTGTCCCGGTACTGTTTCTATAGTATCGTTCAAATTTACAGCGGTTTTTTAGTGATACTTATTCCGCATGCGCAGTGGATTAGCATCTATTCCCGAGTTGGCCCAACTCTTATAATATTAAGGAACTCTAAACTATTCTAGCGTCATCTTACGCGCGCGCGAACTATACTACTGCTTTGTCGGAAATGACGTGTAGGTTTGACCGTTGCCAAACGCGCGCAAATTTAAATTCGTACAAAACGATCTCCCATTACATACTTATAAAATCACCTACATGTTGTCGTACCAATTCACTTAAACATAGAGTGTATAAACCGGGCATGTTAGCTCAGTGGTTAAGAATTCTGACTGCTGATATAAGGGTCGAGAGTTCGATTCCCGCTCCCAGTGAGGTTTCTAAAAATAAAAAATGCGGATAAAAACCTCTACAAAATGCCATAACTCGAAAGTAATGTAAAGCCGTGGGTCTCATGTTACTACGATGTGTAGCATGTAAAAGAACCCTGTCTAGGGTTGGAACTTCTTAGTCTCGGTATAATTCGATGTAGGGCTTTGACCATGTGGCGATAGCAATCGATATCTAAGGTACCTGGTTGATTTCTGAGGCTTTCACGGCCATTGTCATTAAGTAACAAACGACTTCCGTAAGGGGCTTCATCAGGAGGAAAAAGCAAACGAGCACGGTAACTCAACGTGTTAACCACGCTAGAGGCGAAACTCTTTGCAAGGATCGAAGAGCACGGTAACTCAACGTGTGAACCACGTCAGAGTCGAAACTCGACTAACTAACGGAAGGAGAAAGGCGAGAATTTATAGGCAAGCGCCGTCGCGGTTCAGCAAATGCCGTCGCGGTTCAGTGGCGGTGGGCGGGGCTTAGAAATTAACCCTTTCCACATAGAAGGAAGGGAAAGCCTTCGTCCCGATTAAGATTGTGAGGGTGTTTGTAAATCTCAATGGCTTCGCGAATATTTCTGCTAAAGAAGAATGGGGATTTGCAGATGATGGAAGTTTCATCAAAAAGGATCTTATGACGAGTCTCGCGTTGGTGTTCGGCGATGGCTGATGATGAAACGAGACCCGACTTGAGACAGCGCTGGTGCTCAGAGATGCGAGTTTTCACTGAACGACCTGTTTCACCAATGTATACAGCATTACAAGAGCAAGGGACTCGATTATCACCTTTAGATGACATAGTGTTTAATTTATCTTTAGATGAAGGAAGAACCTGTGAGATTTTGCTCGGGGGTTTGAATACTGTTTTAATGTTTGGTTCTCGAAGAAACTTTCCTATGCGGTCGGTGACTTGGTGGATGTAGGAAAGAAAGACTATTGCTGCAGGAGGATCGGGTTTTGGAGGTTTGGGTAGCCGTGGATGAAGATGGCGATTGATGGCAGACTGTATATCCTTAGAACGGTAACCGTTATACCTAAGAGCTTTCCGAATGTGGTTTAATTCAGAATGGATATTATCAGGTTGGGATATGGAAACAGCACGGTGTACAAGCGAATTGATAACAGACAGTTTTTGTGTAGGATGATGGTGGGAATCGGCATGTAGATAGCGATCAGTGTGAGTGGGTTTGATATACAGAATGACCAAGTTTGCCACTGGGTTGGCGAGAGACCTGTACATCTAAGAAAGGAAGGGAACCGTTACTTTCTATCTCCATGGTAAAGTTAATGTCTGGATGTTGTCTATTGAGATGATTTAAGAAGACGGGTGGGTAATGGGTCTTTACCATGTGGCCAAATAATAAAGGTATCGTCAACGTATCGGAACCAAACCTTAGGTTTAAATTCTGAAGATTCCAGAGCTACGATTTCGAAAGCTGCCATGAAGATATTGGCAACGACAGATGAAAGAGGAGAACCCATGGCCGCACCAGAGATTTGTTTAAAGAACTGCCCTTGAAATAGGAAATAAGTGGAAGAGATGCATTTTTCTATCAAGGCAGGTAGACTTGATGACGTCTCCCCATGCTCTGATAGCCACTATTGGATTATGACAATGGAATCGGGAATAGGAACTTTGGTAAAAAGGGAAGTGACATCAAAACTCACAAGTACATCCTCAGGTTCAACGCTTATATTGGATATAAGTTCAACTAAATGGGCCGAATTGCGAACATACGAGGGAGACTTACCAGTAAACTTTCTGAGGATAGTGGTTAGGTATTTAGTTAATGAGTAAGTAGGGGAATCTTTGGTACTGACAATGGGCCTGAGGGGAATGTCTTGTTTATGGATTTTTGAAGATCATAGAGCCGAGGAGGCTTTGAAGCGCGAGGAATCAACCTCCGTTGAATATCAGTGGACAGATCTGAAGATTTTATGAGAGAAGTGACTTCCCGTTCGATTTTCGAAGTTGAGTCGCGAGAAAGTAGGGCATAAGAAGAATCTTGGAGTAAAGACTTAACCTTAGTGGTGTACTCTGTTCGATTCATAACTACCTTTATCAGCGGACAAAATTGAGATGTCGGAATTGGAACGTAAGAATCAAACCACGTTAGTTTCAATAATTTATCCAACCTTGGGAAAATACTTTCCCTAAATTTATCTAAATGTAGACTCCCAAAAATGTGACTGCACGGGTTGTCGACTGAACGGCAAGAAGAGCTAGAGACATGGTCATCAGTTCGAAGGTTCGCTCTACATTTTCATACTTCACACATGACTGTGCATCGACAATTGCATCGGAAAGTTTTAAACCTATTACACCACAAAACGTGATTACGACAATGAACCAGTTTGTTATGTTACAACTGAAAGCGAGATTACGACAATAGTAGGGTAACTACAAGCACCTTTCGCACGAAAGGTGAATTGATTTGGTGTAACAAAGGGGTGCCAAGCTAACTCGTTGGAAAGGTCGTAGGTTATCTTGATAATCGTTACACCGGGCAAGGGTTTGATAATTTAATTTGGGGTCTAATTCCTTAGACGCCACCGTTTTTAGTTAATAAAACCGGACACTTCTTACGACGGAACAGAAGCGATCCCCAGATATGTTGGCAGCTGCTGCAGCGACGTCCGTTCAGCGCGTTCCAAACGGAATTTACCTTTGGTCGTTTGTTACCGCTAAAATCTTTTATATACAAATACAAAGGGAGGTCGCATACAACTTCCATCAAATCAACATAAAAACATTGACAAATAAAATTTAATCTATTGAAGCTAAAGTGGCAAAAATTTTGCATTTACAATATTCGCAACTGACTTGATTATTGAAACCTGATTTCTACATGATGTCATGGAGTTCTCACAAGCTGCTAAATATTATTATAGGTAATGCTACTTATTTATCTAACGCGATTATTAATTCGCGGGACAAGAATGAATGTTTTTGCCTCAAATAGACGCTATGACATTTTTTATAAGTGCGCGACACCGTCATTACTTCAATGCACTTTTCAGTCAGTTTGAACTATAAAGTAAATTACACAGTGTCTTGCAAAATTCTGGTGGCGAGTATGCTAATGTCCCTCGGAGACGCACCAGTGCTTCTGCAGCTGTAGATAATTCTGCAAAGCACTTTCTATGCGATGCTTTTCTGACTTGGCTCCGTGATTAATTCCGCAAGAAGCGATATGAGTAAGGCTCCTCCGATAATTCGAGCCGCTCACGGTCACAACACGTAAAACCACTCTCAACCTTCTACACAACCTACTTCTTGAGAATGAAGACTCGTAAATACTGCTGAAGACAGCCCGCCAAAAACTCGCCGCTACGGTAGTTGGAAATCGCATGCGACTTAACCGGCAGTGGGGTTGCTCAGTGGCATGATATAGTTTTTCAAAGCGGATGAGGAAGCGTTTGTCTTCCATATGCGTATTTTATGGGGTGTAAATCAAACCTAAGATTATTTTTATTGCCTTCTTAACGACCTGGCGACCGGCCTAAGTGGTGGGGAAACAAAAAAACAGCCACATGTTTGGACCTTATTTTTGTAACACTATAAATTCACTTAACAAACTATCACACGTGATTAAAATACCCATGCCGATAAAGAAACAATATTTGGTCAGACCTTGTTTCTTGCAATTACGGGAAAGCCAAGAGAAATTGACTCAGTCAACACAATGTTCCATTTGTGCCAAAACATGACAACTCACAACCCACCGAATATTCCTCAGGTAAGACCTATCAAGAATTTTTGGGCTTTACTACGCAGAAACGTGTATGACAATGGTTCGGATGCACAAAATAAGAAACAACTTTGTTGCAGAATATTTTAAAAATGATAAAGTTGATGTAAACTTTGTCCAAGAGCTTATGCGTCATGCGAGGACAAAATTGCGGGTCATTGAAAATAATGGAATGTTGCAGCTATATCTTTACCCTTATTAAAACTTGAACTTGTCTAACTAACCAAATTTCAACAGTTATTCCCCACTTGTTTTCCCCATTAAAATATGTTTAAACTAACTGGATTAAAATGAAAAATTTAAATATACATGACCTGCATTACAATGTGGACGGTAGTAGAGGCTGTCCTTAGGTTGGCGTTTTGTTACCACTACTTTGCAACTGGACAGTCTTCTCCGTCGACTTAATGCAGCTGGTTTCCTCACTACGTAAGAAAGTTCTTTATCAACGTCTAAATTCTTTTGTTTTGGGAGGGGATTTTAATCTTCTCTATAAGGATTACTATTCTTTCTTCGGAGTTGGGTAGTATACTCTAGTTTGGAAATTTGCAATTTAATTCTTATTCTACCAATTAGTAAATAAGTAGTAGTCACTCACTACGTCTGCACCCCTTTTAGTCTTTACGTCTAAAAGAAATTGTCTCTATTTTCTGATCAATTCGATTTTTGTTCTTTGGTCAGATGACTCCCAAGTAACATTGTGGATCTCCTTGTGTGGGAATATTTATCACTCAATTAACAGATCGGCAATTAAACAAAACTGTGCAACATAACTCTCCATTATTGACATTACACTCCTCTAGAGTTAATTTACTCTACCTGTAATAGGCGTCGATTCTAATAAGCTCGTTCTTGCTTCCTTCGGTTACCTCATATTACCTGATGTATAACACTTTAAGATTTAAAATATGAAATTATTCTTATTATTCAAGCCTTTGGCATATACATTATTTAACAGCAATTCTTAATATGGTGTCTATCGTCATCAACAGACACATTAGCTAATTAATTTGTCATATTGAAAATCTCTTTTTGTCACGGTTTAATAAGATGGAAATACCATGTAGTACAAATTTCAATCACTTAGCTTCTTTGCTTCGAAGATGCACACGGCTGACTTCAGTGCGACATGGGCAGTGTTGAAATTTGAAAACGTAGAGAGTTATGTCTAGAATTAAATACTGTAGAGGCGTAGAAGGTGACTATAATTGTGTATTAAGTGACACCGGGCGGATTGCATTAGCCTGAAGATGATGGCAACGTTTTCAACTCAGACGGAGACGTCCAAGAGATCATTAAAATGTCGTATATGCTATAAAATTTTACCTCCATGTGCTTGTTCCTTATGCATCTGTATATTCTTTACAGAAAAGACATACAACGGAAAATTCATACTTAATATTTGGGGGGGGGGGGGGAATTTCTAATTTTGGCGTCACGGAATTAAAGAATCATTAATGATAAACATGCAGAAATTACTCACAGTAAAGAGGCCATATAGAGTAATGCAATTGTTTACAATACTGAATAGAGGCAAGGTTGATCAACTGCTTAAACTGGAGATGTTTGAAGCCACATCTCCAGGAAGGTGAGCTAACCCACGAAGAAGGTTACCTCGGCAGCTGAAATTCAACACCAAAGGGAAATTTTAGCGATACGGGAATTCGATCGTATCGAAATATATGTTTGGAATCCAGCGGTAACTCAATTAGCGACAAACGGAACCCCAAGGCCTTAAGCAGTACAAAAGTTGTAATTATCCGTCAATAAACCGAAAAGTCTTTGATACAAAAAAATACTTCTGAAAGCTATATCATACCTAAATAAACACGTAAGTCGAATTAGTTACAAACACGTGCGGTTTACTTGAGATAGGTCTGACAACCTTATGCCTTTACAAAGATGCGGGTTTTTGCCTTGTATGCAACGCGACATCATCTCCACCGACTGGACGAGAAAAAGTTAATGTTGGTGCCTGTCAACCAGAGGTTATATTTACGCCTATTAGGTTTACAAATGTTTCTTCTTATAGTGTTTAAAGGAATTTTCTCTTTAAACCTTAATGGAATGAATTATAAAGCGCTGAAACAATCCCACTGTTATATATTCTGCAACAGATGTGGAAGCTATATTATCACTAGACGAAGACAAGACATTACATAGTTTGTAAAAAACATTTTTTATTAGAGCTGCAGCATACAGAATTCCTACAAGCAGCATTCACAAACATACTTAAAGAGGATATACTCCGAGATTTAGAACAAGTGACCCTGGTGGTCAATGTTATCAGAGGTTACATACAGTCAAAGTAATATCTTCCAAAATTAATAGTAAATGTTACCTACAAATTTTAAATATCTTTCACCGGACAATTTTGAATAGATCTTTTGTAAATCACTGTAATGGATTAATTTAAATACATGTTCTGCCAGTAAATAATTTCATTATTTCAACGGAAATAGATAAATTTACTCTGTTAGTTCAAGTACATATCTTTGTAAACAAAATACTTTATTTCCTTGACGGATAACGACCGGGTTTATATTAAGACTTTGTTTTGTTTATTTTCACGTTTTAAACACCTTCTCTTGATATAGGTTGTTTCTTAGGAATTACTCTCTATGTTCAAAATACGTTGCAATTTTCAATTAAATTAATAATTGATTAATCTGCCCAATGGACACGTTACATTGTTAATTATTTGCAGATATTATTTTACTCTCAATAACGCTCGAACAACTTGGTACCTACATTAAATTTGACAACTTGTATTAGATTAAATTATTTGTTATATTACTTGCGCGATATCACATGGCGTTCTTGATAAACAACGCTAGTATAAAGTCTGGCTACTTATTTCTGCTCCTATAAGATGTGGAATTAAATCAAACTATTTAAAATGCAGTATTACAAGTAGACTTTTATAACACTAATTTAAAATCCATAACCTTGCCATTAAAATTTTAATGGCATAATAACAAGGTAAAAAGCATAAACGCAGCAGACTTAATAGTTGTCGGAATTTCAAATCTAAACCTTTTGCTTTACCTACTTTAAACATATACAGTCTGTTCTACAAAAAAGGCCCCGCCTTCTAGCTACTTTATTATTTATTTTAGACCCAATAAACCTTATATCAAATGAAATGGCACATAAAAACCTAGATTTTAACACAATCAAAAATTTTTTATCTTCAATTGTTTCAGAGTGGTGACGTCACATGCAATTTTTTAAATGACACTGTATATATTTTTTACATTTTCTGGTAGAGGTTTTTTTTCTCTTTTCAACAATATAAATATTTTACGCCCTTACATAAGAAAATTTTCAAGAAAAATTAAAAACTTTTTTATCGGTGGGAGGCCACAATACAAAACTACAAACAAAAGTGTAACTCAGAAAAATAAAACAATAAACACTTTAGATTATTCTGAAATCTGACAGTTAAAGCGTTTGTCTACTATTTGTTTTGTTTTTCTGAGTTACGCTTTTGTTTATAGTTTTGTATCATGGCCTCTCACTGTGAAGAAGTCTTTGTAATTTTTCACGAAAATTTTCTTATGCAAGTGCATGAAATATTTATATTGTTGAAAAGAGAAAAAAACCTCTACCAGAAAATGTAAAAAAATATATACAGTGTCATTTAAAAAAATTGCATGTGACGTCACTACTCTGAAACAATTGAAGATAAAATTTTTTGATTGTGTTAAAATGCAGGTTTTTATGTATCATTTGATTTGATATAAGGTTTATTGGGTCTAAATAAATAATAGAGTTGCTAGAAGGCGGGGCCTTTTTTGTAGAACAGACTGTATACAGGGAGTCAAAGCGTTGTCAAATCCGTGTTGAGGAAACCAGATTTCGGAAAAAATATTAGAGGGCAATCTGCTCCAACCTCAACTATCGTGACAAAGCGAGATTCTGGAGGAGACTGCAAGGCCTCACCCGAAAGTGCCGTTTCCTACGGAGTTCAGTTTTACCATAGTGGCGAAGTAGCCATCATATTCCTCACGTTACTTTTCAACTGCTGCCTGCGTTTCGATCACTTTCCTTTGGTTTGGAAAACAGGCCATGTGGTGATACTTCCGCAGCTCCGCAAGGAACCCAACCTTTTTTCGTCTTATCGTTCCACCGTCCTTTCTTAATGTTCTGGCTCTGCGTTCTCGCTTCCAGGTTTCAATAATTTCTAGAGGCGGACAGTATCATTCCTGACTTTCTGTATTTTTCCACCTTCAAAGAAGCATCACAATCTTCTGCTTCAGCTTCACATCAACTCCACACTCGCCATGAATTTTGGTGAATGCTACCTCGCGGTCATGCTGGATATTGAAAGAGATTTTGACTTCGTCTGGCATGAAGGACTGCTGGCCAAACTTCTCGATTTATATGTGCACCCTTTCTTTATCCGTATTATCTATGTCGACATCGCCTCCCGTTAGCACAAGGCCACAAACATGGTATTATTTCAAGACCGTTCTTTTAAAGGACCAGGGTTCCCCAAGACTCGATTCTCGTTCCTCTGCTTGTCACCACCTCCTGCATCGACACTACTCTCCCACATAACTCAAGAGTTTAGTTTTTTTTCAACACGCAGATGACACCACTATTTGGGTCACACCATCATCAGTGCCAATGCCTTTAGTTTGCTATCAACTTTACTTCTGAGATTAGAACACTGACTTCAGAACTAGAAAATCAAACTCAAGCGCAACAAATCCATGCCCTTATCACAGCAGACTCGTATTGGATCTCTACAACGTCGACGTCGCCCTTACACTCTCACCTTGGTAACCCATCTGGGAGCCCATTTTCCATTTTCTGACGAAGAGCGCGATTGCCAGAAAAAAACTGCACATGAATTGGTTTCATCACTTCTCCGAGGTTTTCGACCATTTAGTAGCTCCTTCTCCCACATCAAAAGGCAAACTCTCGATTCACGAGATTGATTCGTGCAACGAATGATCCAACAAAACCAAAAACACATTTTCACCACCACCAGAACGTTCACTTTCCAAACCACATCGCATATTATAAGGTTTTAGCGTAGTGATACAACTTTTTTAAGCATGCAATATCTTAAGTTCATTAATATTCATTCATTAACTTTAGCCTCTTTTACTTGTCGGTATCGAGGTCAAAATACCCGAAGCCAAGGGCTATACTTAGAGCTCAATTATCACAGGAATTCTACCTATTGACGCCACTTTGTTTGGAAGAAAAAATACAACCCAAAACAAAACAAACGGCTTGAAAACGACTGCTCAAGCCTGCTGGTAAAGCAGATTACCACATAACCGCTAAAATATGCGTTCACACTACGACCGCGTTCAATGAAGGAGCGTTTACACGGCCAAGAATTATGCACAAATTAAATTCTAATGCCAATTACGCCTTTTACACTTAACAGTGTCCCCTAAACGACAGTATACAATATCCATAATTTAATAGGTATTGAGAGAAAACTGCAGAATCCGGGGCCAATTCCTCTCATATTGTTAATATTAATTATTATTAACCGTGTTTCTCTAGTAACCATAACTAAATTTATAACGGAAGCACATAAAAAGAGGGGAATTGGCCCCGGATTCTGTAGTTTAGCCGGTATTGACTATATAGACGGCTTTAATCAACTTGGATCCTCAAACCATCCTTACGGAGCCTTTTCTGGTTCGGTACGTTGTCAGTTGCAACTCAAATCTTTTAACTTACGTAAGTAGAAAGACTAGTTGGCTACTTCACTCCTCGGACTTACCTTTTCTACTTGATGATGTTGGAGTTTCTAAGTTTACTTGAGGATACTGGAAGCATTTAGTTCATTTTTCAGTAGTATGTGAGTTATGCCGGGTTATACGAGGCTTACTTTTTTTAATTCGAAATCTTGTTATAATAAAATGTGAAGCCTATGGAAGAATACCATTAGTATATATGCCTGCTCCACCCCTTTTTTAGACATCTTCTCGATAGCTTCTGTTGATATTCTTTTTAATGATCTCCGTTTTCAATTTGATAATATCGTAGAACATTGCATTATCATTTTGTCGATCTGCTATTTAACCTTGTCAGATACCCGGCCCACTTTCAGTTAGAATTGTGTCACATTTTGATGCTTAACACGTTTTTCTAATGACCTCTATTATTTTATGGTTTATTAACTTTACATTTAGAATTGACTGTCACATTCGGTTTTTCGTCACACAATTTTTACTTCCGTCGTCTAAAGAAAGAAGGAATTATTGTAATCGAAAAAATTATCTTTACTTCGGATCTTCAAGCTTCAGGGTCCTTAGATGACGAAAAATAGGTTTTCTCAATTTCGTCTGTTTGTTTGCTGTCTGTCTGTACGTTTGCGGTATAACCCAAAAACTATTTGTTGGAGGAAGACGATATTTTGCATGCAGAGTATATGTCTACCTGGTATGAAAACGAGAAAAATTCCGAAAAATATATACAGGGTAAGCAGATGCGCACCTTAAAATAATAAAATTTTGTTTATCTTTGCATTAACTGAAAAATAGATAAAAGTAGGTCAGGCTTTACAATTGATAAAAATGATACCCAAAAGACAGGAAAATTGAAAAAAATCAAATATGGCAACAATAAGCTGTTGAATCTAATGCAGTTCCTGCTCGGCGATATGAGCAAAACTCCGTGGCAGAGGACGCGATCAACGGGTGCGCGGCCCTCGGTCTGCTTCATTCCAGTTTAAATGTGTTCCGTAGGCGCTGAAATCGCGGCGAATTCGATTGGCGTCTGCAATACTTCTTTATTTGCAAATTGATACAATTTGCATTACCAAGGGTTTTCTCTTATTATTTTAGTAGTATTAGAAACGTTAAGATATTTTTACACCTAGTTGGCTTTTAATTTGCCATATATTTAGTGTCACAACTTCGACTTGCGAGGGAAGTTCTGAGGAAAGCTCTTTACAGATTCTTATCAATGATTTTTCTCGGAGCCCACGTTTAAACCGCGTATGGTAATGTTGAAATTATACATTTCTCAAATACTTTTCCCCTTGATCTTCAACGGTAAACCCTTTGGAAGTATATGTTTTCATGCCCAGAAGGTTTTTCATCCTTGGTTTATTTTTCTATATATGTCGTTTTCTTGCTTATTTTATAATGGGGCTGTCTACTGCAGTTACACTACTTCCGTCACTTCAATTGTTTAGTCCTTGATTTTGAATACTTTTTCTTTGCCATTGTCAGTTAAGCCATTTAACATTTTTCCATCACTTTCTTGTAAGAAGCAAAAACCGCTACATGAGTGAACCTGAGATGTTATAGCCACTTACCACCACAATATGAATTCCACAGTTTTTCATTTTACTTACTGAATGACGGTTACCTTTAACTATCGTGTGAAAACGAATCTTCTTTTTTCACACAGACTTACTTAAACTTACTTAAAAGTAGGGCCACTTCTATCCATCTTAATGTGTTTCTCGATATTTTCATCGAGTTTCTAAATTATTCTGATGTACTTGATTACCACCCCTCGATCTTTCAGCGCCTGCAAATATACTTCTTCTTCTTCTTCTTCCTTTTATTATAGACCAGTGGCCTGTTTTTAACCACCAAACTGGTTCTATGAGCCCTCTTTGCTCTTAGGCCGGGTAGGTGGCTATCCTTGTCCGTCGAAAGTGAAGCAGAGTTTCCTTGTTTAGGGGATAACGACTACCACAGGTGTTAGCGTGGTAGCCTGGGAGCGTACGATTTTTAAAATCCTTTTAGAGTCCGCCGGGATTCGAACCCGGGTCGGCCGCCTGAGAGGCGAGCATTTGCTCGCGGGGCCATCCGCTCACGCCAAATATACGACTGCTCTAAACAATTGAGCGCTTCCATACAATATATAAAAGCTTTGTACAAAAGGATAATGAATTCCGTATATGTTTTCAGTTATTTTTTAAATACTGTAACAAGGCCTTTGTAATAGCTCACGGACATCGTAATACCTAGAAAAACTTCGTCATCCGGGAATTATCAATCCTTGGGAAACAAAGGTCAAAGCCGCTGAAGGAACCATGGGCAGCACTGTATAAAAAGGTTTGGCGACGTTGCACCGCTTTTATAATTTCTTATCTGTGTAGGTTTAAATATTAAATTTCCATCTGATATTACAGTTTTTATATTTTGATGTGAATTTTTCTGTCTTATGATAACTAAATAAATAATATTAAATTGGTTTTTGTTTAAACTTGATTTAAACACACATAAATTTTATTTTCTAAAATTTACGAAATCCAGTTGCATGTTTTTTAAATGCAATTCCCATTTATTAGCAAGAAAAATTTAATGTTGCAATCACCAATTACTAAATTTAATATGTTTAAATTAGATTAAAAACTATATATTTCAGTTCAAATTTACGAAACATTATTCGTAATTTAAAAGCCAGTGTTATTACGCAATCATACGAGTTAAAGACCAGGAAAATGCAATTCTGCACTCCATGCACAATACCGACCTACAGTAGTAAGTTCAACGGGCAACCTTCGCTCTAGCAGGAAATAAAAACTGCACAAATTGCTTATCTGCTGTTTTGTAATTTAAACACTCTGTCCTAGTAAACTGTATATATGAACTTTGATATTGTTACTGCGTTAAGCATTTTTAGTTTTGTATAAATACTAGTCTATTTTCATAATAAGAATCAATCTGCATTTAATGTTTGATTCATTCACTACGTCGCCACTCCTATACCAAGCCATAATACTGTCGAGATGTGAGGCTGCATCTCAGGAGTGAATTACTGTCGTCCCTTTTAAGTGCCATTGACTAAGCTGGCTTAAAGCGTAGATGCAGTCTCATCTACGCGCTTAAAATTAGGGATAGAATCAGCGCAAAGTAACGGAGTCCTGACACAGCCTCTCAGGCATCTCTGTTCATGGTCCTTCAAGCCGGATATGTCTCCAACTAACGAAAAAACACATCCCGAGAAGAAGACAACATCTGCCAACCACCCAGTTCCCAGAAAATGGCCAACAACATGGAGGAATTCAACAACTTAGCTATCGCCCAAGAAGAGCTCGCGCAGAAGATAAAGCAAATATTATCCAACAGCAAAAAGGACCCTGCCAGCCGAAAAAATGAAGCCTACATCGCCAGTCGCAACAAAACGCTGGACGAACTTTGGAACACTGCAACTAAAAATCACGCAGAAATGGGGCAGCTAAGTATTCCAACTCATAATTATTTTAAAACAGGGTATTACGACCAAATTAAAGCCATATACGGCGAAGCAAAAAGTTACTTGCAGAGCTGTTCAAAAACAACGGAAATTTCCAACGCCTCCGTAAGCAGAACGCAAGAGGAAATGGTGGCCAACCCCGAGCAAAAGGTTCGTATCCGAAAACTGCAGATTCGGATCCAGAATTTTAAGCAAGCGATGGACGACGCCGAACTAACACAAGAATTAGGGAGGCCCGCCATCACGACAAGGGAATTAAGAGAAAAATGGGATCGTGTGGTCGAGATGGACGAAGAAGTTATGTCAAACGACATGGCTTCAGAACAAATGCACTTCAGTTCTGAATATACTACGTTGGAAGACAGGTATAGAAATTTAATTATTTTATTGCAAGCGCCGACAAGGAACGAGCAAGCAACAGCCATCTCGCTTCCTCAAGTCAAAATTCCCATATACGAGGGAAATTATGAGGAATGGGCCACTTTCAAGGACCTGTTCACCAAATTAGTAGATGACAACCAGAATATGGACGATGTCATCAAGATGCAATATTTAAAGACGCATCTTAAGGGAGAGCCAAGCCGACTGATCCAGCATCTAGCTGTTACCCAAGCAAACTACAACACCGCCTGGAATCTGCTGCAACAAAGGTATCAAAATAATCGCCTTATTTTAACTAAATTGCTAGATACCATATTCGATCTGCCGGTCCTCTCCAAAGAGTCAGCCCAAGGGTTAAAAAGATTGCACGACTCCATCAAGGAATGTGTGGAGGCAATCAAAAATTTAGGCATCTCCACGGACAGTTGGGGTCCGTGGATTAACAGAGCTATCGCTCGAAAATGGGATCCTGAAACCAACAAATTATATGAACAGTCGCTTCAATGTCCAAATGAAGTCCAGGATCACCAAAATTTAATGGCTTTCCTGCAAGTGCGGTTCCAATCTCTAGAATCCATAGATGGAGCTCGAAAGCCCACGCAGGAAAGACCACAGAAGAATTACGCTTCCGCATCCCTAAATTGCAAGCTGTGCCATGGAGATCATTACATCGACAACTGTGGCCAATTCCAGAGGCTATCTACCCATAAAAAACTAGAAGCAGTAAAAACCAATCGATTGTGCTATCGATGCTTGCGGCACGATTCAAATATACCATGTCGTGCCTATTTTAATTGTAGGATCTGTCGCTTCCCGCATCATACACTGCTTCATAAGGCGCAGCCACCATCAAGGCCGCTCCCTGCCCAAAGGATGAGAACGTCAGCTCATGCAGCAGCTATGAAGACTTCCAACGCTCCTGAAAAGAAGCCGAAGTCGGACATCATCACCGCCAATTTAGGCGCACAGGAGAGCCAAGTTCTACTTGCCACAGCAATGGTTCAAGTAAAGGCAGCATCCGGGATGACTCATCTACTACGAGTATTAATAGATCCCGGGTCTCAGGGGTCGTTTATCACGGAAGCATCAGCCGAATTATTGGGGTTACCCAGGACCAAAGTTCGAGCTGAAATCACAGGAATTGGGAACAGCGAGCCAAAAATTGCCAAATGGAAAATCCCAGGTTTGATCACACCTAGATTTTCAAGTAACTTTTCCCTACCTGTCAATTTACTAATACTTCCCAAACTTACCAAAGCCATGCCTTCATCCCCTATCCCAAACATAAATATCAATTCCTGGAGCAATATTTTCATTGCCGATCCAACCTTCAACCAACCTGGCCCCATAGACATAATTCTAGGAGCCGAAGAATATTCAAAAATAATTCTAGAAGGAATCACTAAAACAAAGGATGGCATCTTGGGACAAAATACCAAACTGGGCTGGATTTTATCTGGAACCATTGGAAGACAACATAACGACAGCATTAAAGTCAACACCATGGTTGCCAAAATTGGAGAAGAATATCAGTTACAAAAATTCTGGAACATAGAAGAAGTTCCCACTCAACGAAAAATTTCCCCAGACGATCAGGTATGTGAGAATAAATTCACAGACACAGTGGCTCAAATCAATCAACATCGGGACAACTACATGAAGGTCAATACCACGATTGGCAACTCGTGGCAAATGGGAGAAGAATATCAGTTGCAGAAATTCTGGGACATCAAAGAAGTGCCCACACAAAGAAAACTTTCCACAGAAGATCAGGTATGCAAGGAAAAAATTATTAAGACAGTCAAAGAGATTCATTCCGCATCAAATGAATCCATCCCAGGAATAACAATCCAGCAGGTGAAGAAAATCTCAACAACCGATCCTACAGCGAAAGAACGAGCAATAGCAGCTGCCAATATAAAGAATACGGAAGTTCAACATCCTGTTATCATCGAATGTGAAAAAATAGCATCTTCTCATCCACGAGAAAATCATCAAGTGCATGGAGTTTCCAAAATCCTCGTTCACGAAGTCTCCATTCACAAAGTTTCCATTCACCAAGTGGATGGACAGAAAGAAAAGGAAATTGCAGGCCACGAACAAATCGTTGAAACTCCTACAGCAGCTCCAAGCAGTGGATGCAGTCCAGAAATTGCAGGCCACGAAAAAATCGTTGGAACTCCTCCAGATGCTTCGACAGCAGCTCCTAGCGATGGATGGAGCCAAGAAGCTGCAGCAATAACTGCTGCTAACAACAACACCTCCGAGCCCACTAAAAACTTGACACTCGGTAATGGATGGAGCCAAGAAGTTGCAGCAATAACTGCAGAAAATGAAAAACCCTCCGACTCCATTAAAAACTCGACACCCGGTGGAGAGCAGCACCAAGACTTGTCGGCAGGGGATGCAGGAAACGAAAAATCAAATGCCAAACACTTCACGCCAAGCGGTGGAAGCAGCCCAGAAGTTGCAGCAGGAACTGCAGCAATCGAGAAACCCTCCGAGTTCAATAAACAATTCTCACCTAGTGGAGGGTGGCAACAAGATACAGCGGCAAGAATTGCAGTACACGAGCAACCCTCCGAGTTCTCTAAACATTTAGCACCTAGTGGAGGGTGGCATCAAGAAATGGAATCAAGAAATGCAGCAAGCGAGCAAACCTCCGAGTTCGCTAAATACTTAGCCCCTCGTAGAAGATGGTATCAAGAAGACGGCTTATTAAAGTCTGCGAGGGAAGTTACCGAAGACTCGCAATGTGGAATACCGATGCGGCATCCTCTAAAACAGCTAACCTCGGCAAGAGTGATATTAATTATCGTATGCACTCATATAATGTTTGTCTCCAAAGGAAGAGGCAGCCGATGGACGTTGGCAGGATGTTCCAAACCAATTGGTAACATAGTCAACGACACAATAACACAAAAGCTCTTTTACAGAAATAGCAAAGGAGCCAGTGTTGCAGCAACCGAACCACTTCGAGGATTTCCAACCCTCTCGGTTAGACCTGCAGCATCATCTGAAGGAAGTAGCATGGAGAGCCATCCGACATCGCTACTACCTATCCAGAAGAATCATCAACAGCGTCTAAAAGACGTAACTTGGAAAACCATCCGCCACCACTCCTATCTATCCAGCGGGATCACAGGCAGCCTATTGGGAGGGGCTATTCTAATAGGAGCCTTCTACTACATTCGGAAAAGGATCAACCGAAGGAAGCATCAATCCAAACAACGCCAGTCAGCCGTAGAAGAATATCCTCTAAAAACCCTTAATGTGGAAGAAACAATATAATTTTCCTTTTGTTTTTCTTCGGCCTAAAATTGGCAATATGTTTAAACTTGATTTAAACACACATAAATTTTATTTTCTAAAATTTACGAAATCCAGTTGCATGCTTTTAAATGCAATTCCCATTTATTTAATGTTGCAATCACCAATTACTAAATTTAATATGTTTAAATTAGATTAAAAACTATATATTTCAGTTCAAATTTACGAAACATTATTCGTAATTTAAAAGCCAGTGTTATTACGCAATCATACGAGTTAAAGACCAGGAAAATGCAATTCTGCACTCCTTGCATAATACCGACCTACAGTAGTAAGTTCAACGGGCGACCTTCGCTCTATCAGGAAATAAAAACTGCACAAATTGCTTATCTGCTGTTTTGTAATTTAAACACTTTGTCCTATTAAACTGTATATATGAACTTTGATATTGTTACTGCGTTAAGCATTTTTTGTTTTGTATAAATAGGTACTAGTCTATTTTCATAATAAAAATCAATCTGCATTTAATGTTTGATTCATTCACTACCCTTTCTAAGCCATAATATTTATGGGGCATGAGGCTGTGCTCCAAGGGTGGTTTTTTATTGTCGTCCGTTCAAGTACCATTGACTATATTGGTTTAAAACGTAAACACAGTCTTGTTTACGTGCTTGACGGATAGAATCAGCGCAAAATAACGGAATCCTGAAGCAGCCTCTCAGGCAATTCTGTTCACTGTTCTTTCAGATACCGTTTCCTTGGGTGAGTTTGCATTCTTTTCGTCAGTCGATGTTCGTCTCTTTTTATCCTCTTTGCCCCCTTCTGTCTCCGTCATATCTTCCTCGTCTATTTAATCTTCTCTCTGCTTTCGTGTTTGTTCTGTTTGTTTATCCTTTGAGTATTGGTTCTGTACTCCAGTGCCTCCTGTCATTTTCATATTCCAGTTTTGTTAGTTGCTCCACTTTATAGGGTAACCCTTCTCCCTAGCTTGTTTCATATGCTTCAACAATTCTTTGCGTTCTTCTAGCACTGTTTTCGGAAAGTCATCTGTAATCCAGACGTTCGTGTTCTTGAGCTTTCTTTTACTGCTCATTGTTTTTCTGCTGTATTTTCAGTTTCTCATCCAACATCCTATTTTTCTTTTTCAACTCGCTTTTCTCTCGTATCGTTTCCTCTATTTCTAATTGTAGTTTATCTATTTTTACTGCTATATTTCCGATCCGTTCTGTCCTTATATCAATTCTAGTTATTTGAGCTTGGATATCCTCCAGCAATGCTTCCATGGTTTGTCTTTTCCTAAACTCTGTTGCTTCTAAGCTGCTGTGTGTTGTGTGTTGCCTACAAATTGTTTATATAGTATTGTTACTCAGCAGTCTATTGGGTTGCCCATCCTCTCTAGCCAAAAGCCGCTACCCGAAACGGCTCCTCGAAGGTCACAGCCTATCACTATTAGTTTCAGGTTATAGTTACTTAATATAGTAAATTGGCAACAAACTCAGCTGTCTACACTGCTTTTCCGTCCTCCTCAGCTTACACTACGCTCCTCGCCAAAAACAAAATATTTATTACGTATAGTTCACTCTATACTTGTCTTAAAACTCGAGCACCTCTTATCACCTCTAAATAAGCACGACTGGCCCATAAGAACACAACATATAAAAAATCAGAAAAAAAGAACTATCTAAAATAAATAATATAAACAATCATTTAAGAATAATAGGATTAGACCAGATTAGGTCGCGTTTGGTAATGCTAGTACTTCTTATATTTGTTCATTTATTTAAAGTGAAATTGTCTACCTTATAATAGTGACCATTACACTTCATTTGTATTTGCTGTACCTACTTACCTGAGAAAGTGAAAAATAGCAAATAACTTGACAATATACATTATAGTACCAAAAACGTACAATAAACTTTCATATTTTATTAACAATACAAATATTACATAATAGTTTACTATCAAAAGAGAGGTTTAATTCTACATTAATTTAATTTTTACAAAACAGAAATAGACACACAGCACAAAATTTATGACGTATCGAGCACTGGAAGTGAGATATAGTAGTTTTACTCCAACGCATAATTGTTTAATTTTTTCACAGCTACTCCTCATCTTTTCTGTAAATATAATAGTAGATTATGCAATGAGGGAGAGAAATGCGTTATTTTGCTGAGGTGCAATTTCTGACTCGAGGCGAAGCCGGAGAGTCATAAATTGCACTGAAGCAAAATAGCATTCTCTCTGAGTTGGATATACTATTTTTTTCACGTTGCAAGAAAATTTAAAACGAAAAACCTGTATTTTTTAAACGTCATTTATGATATTTTAGTTACAATTATTTTAAATTAGTAGCTTATGGTAAATTTTAAAGTTGGTGGCACTGTAAGTCATTATGACAAGAGCTCACAATTATGTCAAATTCGAGGTTAGCAGGTTAGGTTTTGCATCAGTTTGTGTCAAAACTGACGCAAAACCTAACCTGATAACCTCGAATTTGACATAATTGTTGTGTCAGTCATAATGAAAACTCCTAGGGAAATTTTTGTCTTATTTAGTCTCTAAGGAGTAAATGCTTTACTTCTGTCACAATTTTGATGCTATAGAAACCGACTTCTACTCCCGGTCGTGGAAAAATACGATTATGCAACTCAAAACTTTTCAATACCTAGTAACGCTTTCTTCATTTTGATTTAATTTCACTTTTAGTTTCTCGTGGTTTTAGAAAACCAATACTCATTGATGTTCAATATTAATATTTTTTTTCAAATGTAATTCTATGTAGGTACATGTCAAATGCTTCCTCATATATTTTCTCTGTTCTATATTTACAAATACAACATAAAAGAAGTTTTTCTGGCAGCTTCTTCAGAAGTTATCTAAATGGGTATTGTGTTCAGATAAGAATTGTACAAGTCAAGACAAATTCTTGGGTAAACGACACCACCCATAAGTTCTTATTCTAACCGGTTCGTTAGTATGAGTCTTTACATGTTTAATTAAACTATATTTCTCTACTGCTTTACACTGGCGCATACAACATTAATTACGTTTTTCTTCTGTATGTGTCTTTATATGTTTAACTATAGTACGTTTCCTGCTGCTTTATACTCGCAAATTGAACAAGAATACGGTTTTATTCCTGTATGGATCTTCATATGAGCAACTAAATTCCTTTTCCGTATAGTTTCATAGTTGCAAATTGAACATGAGTACGGTTTTTCTCCTGTATGTCTCCTCATATGTACAACTAAATTACGTTTCTCTATTCCTTTATAATTGCAAATTGAACATGAATAAGGTTTTTCTCCTGTATGTTGTTTCATATGTAGAATTAAACTATACTTCTCTGCTGCTTTATATTCACAAATTGCACATAATAAGGTTTTGCTCAGTATGTGTTGACATGTGGTGATCTAAAGTATCTTTCCGTGATGCCGTATAACTGCAAATAGAACATGAATAAGGTTTTTCTCCTGTATGTTTTCTCATATGTATAGCTAACGTATGTTTAGCTACACCTTTATAATCGCAAATTGAACATGAATAAGGTTTTTCGCCTGTATGTGTCCTCATATGTTTAACAATACTACCTTTTTCTGCTGCTTTATACTCGCAAAATGAACAAGAATAAGGTCTTTCCCCTGTATGGGTCCTCATATGTGCTACTAAATAATTTTTCTGTGTAGCTTTATATTCGCACATTGAACAAAAATAGGTTTTTCTCCTGTATGTGTCCTCATATGTCTAACTAAACCACGTTTCCCTGCTGCTTTATATTCGCAAATTGAACATGAATAAGGTTTTTCTCCAGTATGTGTCAATATGTGGTTAGCTAAAGTACTTTTCCGTGCTGCTCTATACTCGCAAATAGAACATGAATAAGGTTTCTCTGCTATGTGTGTCCACATATGGCTATCTAAGTTATCTTTCTTTGCTGCTTTATAATCACAAATAGAACATGAATAGGTTTTTCCCCTGTATGTGTCCGCATATGTACAACTAAACTACGTTTCTCTATTCCTTTATAACTGCAAAATTGAACATGAATAAGGTTTATCACCTGTATGTGCTCTCATATGGTTATCTAAGCTAGCTTTCTTTGCTGCTTTATATTCGCAAATATGACACGAATATGGTTTTTCTCCTGTATGTGTCCTCATATGTGTAACTAAACTATGTTTCTCCGCTGCTTGATACTCGCATATTGAACATGCGTAAGGTTTTTCTCCGGTATGTGTCCTCATATGTTTAACTAAAGTATCTCTACGTGCTGCTTTATACTCACAAAAAGAACATGAGTGAGTTTTTGCTGCTGTATGTGTCTTTATGTGTTTCAAGAAATTACTCTCGTCTTCTGCTACATATTCACAGGCCTTGCAAATCAACTGTTCTTTTAAAGGGTTATCAGTCGTGCACTTGTCATCTTTAATATTAACTTCCTCCTGCTTAATATTCAATCCAGGATAAGTTGTGTTGTCGATAGTACCTTCACTGATCTCTTGCTTTACATATAAGTGGCAACTACTTTAGTTTCCTCAACATTCAGCAATGGTTCGTGTAACTTGCTCGTCATTGCATCAATCAATTTATGATCATGTTTCATGTCCATTATTCTATTAAATGTAATATCTAAAATGCAAAACAAAATTTAGTAAGGTTATGTCTATTTAAACAATATTAACTACTACCATATAACTTAGTTCTGATATTGCTACTTACATTGAACACGTTTAAATAGGAAGACGCAATTAATACAGCGGATTGTTTAGCAGACAACTAGAAGAACCAGCCGTTTTGCCAGACAGATTGATTATTAATATTATTATATCAAATTGAATGCAAAAGAGCTACACTATACAGGGTGTATATCTATGGTGACCATAATTTTTCAAGGAAAAAAGAGTACACAAGAAATAATAAGAATATAACCAATTAATCGCTTAAACGATTATTTTTAATTACATTTGTATATCTATTATCTATATCAATTTTTCTGTATAAAAGTTTAACTTGTATACCTGTTCATCAAAATATCGTACGAGTAATGGGACAATCTTATATCCTTATGGTTTGAAGAGTCAATTGTAATGCTAAACAAATGAGCATTTTCAAGTCTTGATTTTGCTTCTGTGGCAAAAATATTCTTTACAACCGCTTCGGTCTTTGTTCTGCTGACATAAATTAGGTTCAGACATACAAGCAATAAATTTTGAAGTGCAGTCTAAAGATCTAAAACTTTGGATGTGTCTTATTGTGTGGTAGGCAACTGTACCTTCTTGTGCCGCAATAAGCATATTTTCGGAACTGACTAGATCTTAAAAAAAAAATTTGTAATTTTTTACTTGCCACGCAGGATACACTTACAGCTGAGCGATGCTTGTTCTTCGTGAAATGGACTTCGATATTGCTATGACCACTATTTGATATATTTACTTCACTTTCCACATTTCACAGTAAAAATGTGAGAAGAAACACTCTGCACTTTCTCCGAAGTGGAACCATTTAATTTGGAATTTGTATTATTAAGTGGCATAGGAAAATAAAAAGTGATTATTTAATATGGTTATCTGATTACTGAATTAAAAAAAGTACATTTTAATGTACTTTACCTTGTCAGTAAGGACAGAGGACATCGTTCTCAAAGGAAGTACTGTCCATACTAAAATAAGTACATATGGTCACCATATGTATATCCCTTACTAGGATTTACATAGTTGGGCGGTTTGTTGTTTGTTTTTCGTGAAAACATTTCTAGAAACACATATTGTCAACTAACATGTGAGCAAACGAAAATGAAATGAAGCTTGGTTTTGAAATATTGGTTTGTGTCAAAACTGACGCAAAACCTAACCCGCTAACCTCGAATTTGACATAGACCTACAGTGCTACCAACACAAACAAATATTTCAAATCCAAGCTTGATTTCATTTTCGTTTGCTCACATGTTATATGTACAGAAAATGATACCTAATCATGGTGTTTCCACCTGGACAAAAACATATTTTACCGGATGATGGAGCCTTGTTTGCATCAAGATGATTTAAGCTATTCCCTAAATATTTGTAAACATTCAAATGAACTATTAAATCTGATTGGTGAAATAAGCGTGCAGTATTTAAATGAATAGTTATTTGTATCGTGTGTTAAAAAAAGCTCATATAGGGTAGGCCTTGGAAAGAAAGATAGAAAATCTAGTCATGTCTTAACTTAAGTCTGTAGGTGAATGTCAGATTGCAATTTGTTTATGAACACATCTGTCACTGTGACAGGTAAAAGTTTAAACTGCATTAAGTTTAATTGTATCAAGCAAAAGGAAAATAAAATGGCATGTACACAACAACGAGTGTAATAATCATAATAGTCATTATAATTGTTTTTGTTAAGTGTTTTATATATTTTTAGAAAAATAGTTCAAGGTCATGAGGTAATTTAGTTCTCTCTGACTTGGTAGTTCATTTGCATCAATGGGTATATCTCAAGCAAGAAGGACTATACTAAGGAGATGGAACTTCCTATGACGGCTGTATATAAAAGCGGCCCTTATGTCGGGGATAGCCGTCGCGGCGCTGTCGACAGCGTGTAAATCCGTTCGAGAGTGGAAGCGAGCTAAATTAACCTGTAATCGCGGTTAAAAGTCAGGTTACGGTTGTTAATCCGATGGAGTGTATTTCAAGTGTGTTATTAATTGTTAAAACATGGTCGAATTCCAGTTACACTCAGCAAATGTTTGACATTGACAGTTCACGAGTTTTGTGAATGAATAATTGTACACCACGGCCGCCTTACTTGTCAGCTTTTAGCGGTCCGCTTCGAAACGGGAGTTGCGTGTCCTTAGTATAGTGTTCTTGATCTCAAGTTAAGGCAAACTTCAATTTGATCATGGCATGCTGTTTTTGGAACACACGATACAAAGTGAAGAAAGAAACGTTTAGCCTCATCGAGCGTAGCGAGGAAAATGTATAATATTATATTTTTGCAACTGCCAAAGACAGTATTAAAAATGTTAGTTTTTAAGTTATTTTAAAATATTAAATGGATATGGCGGTTTAGGTACATCAAATGAAATAAACGTCTTTCAAAATAGCTCGTCAATCTTTTATTTTTTCACTTTTGTACTTTATTTTCATCACTAGTGTGGAAACTTCAACTCTCATTAACCCTTCCTGAAAAACATATTTTTAAAAGTTTATTAGAAATGCTTTTGTTGAGAAATTAAATTATCTTAAAAATATTTTGTTACAAATATGTAATTAAATGTGAAAACATATTAATATTTATTGCGTTTAATTATTAAACTGAAGTTAATATCAATAATTAATCAAAAAATTTTTTTTTAATTTAAATCAATGTCAATCATAGGAATCAAGGAAATGTATCAAACACAAGATTAGAATAAAAACAAGATAATTTACTTAGAAGAAAGAATTCTCATATATTTGTTGTCATATAGATTTATTTTATCAAAATAACTTTATAATATTTAATTTTATAATATACCTACATACTTTTCTAAGTGAAAGTTAATTCAATAAGGTACCTACTTTTTTTTCAAGTAAAATTTTCCAGTCAACCTTTCGTTTCTTTTGCATATATTAATGTTCATTCTGAAATTCTAGTCTTATAGGAGGTCTAACAGTTGAAGAACACTTTCCTTCTTGAAATTCAAACTGCTGTACCTCCATAGTTTAACCCCGATTTTAGTTTTTCTTGGTGCGGCTACAGAATGTTTTCCAAAAGTATGCATAGCACTAGTTCGAGAAGAGTTTGATTTAAGCGATTCGATGATACTAATAAACGCCTCTGCAGCACTACAAAATATGTCACATCAGGTGTTTCACCGTCTGTCTTGTTGTTTTTTTTATCCGTCTTGTCTAAAGCAGTAGTTCAGTTTTCATAATGTCAAGTTTTTACGCGACAGCTTTGTTATCTGAGCGTGGGACCACTGAGAGTGATCTATAATGGACTTTCTCTCAGGTGGAGTTTTGCTCTCTTGTAATAGTCATCATAGTTTGTTATAAAAAACTGAACATTTAAACAATACTGAAATCATTTATTCGATTAAAATTTGTATCCTTTAATATTCGAAATTCGCCTTTGCAATAGTTATTTGTGTGCCTTTAGTTAATAACTGTACACGATGTGATAAAGCCCATACATTAGCTCAAATATATATATTATCAGATTTTTTTATCAGTCAAAAAATTACTTTCAAAAGTTTCTTTATCTCTGCAATGCACAAGTTTACAAAATTGTCGTTTTTATGCGACCATACCAACTTGTACGTGAAATTGGTATAAAATAAATTATTTTTATGAAAAGTTGCGGCTAGATCCTTTCAGCAGCACTATCAATAGTAATGAATATATCGTTAAGAGTTAAGAGTGTGTTACTATAACGAGATGTGAAGGTTAATCAGGTACATAGAAAAATAAAAATAATGAAAACACTATTATTACGACTGTAAGCTGAACAGAAACTGTTTGTACCATTTTTTAAAGGTTTTGATGCTCAGAGCACTATATTCTTTGGTAATTTTATTGTAAACTAGCTGACCCCGCAAACGTTATTTTGGATTATGACATGATGTGGAAAACCCTTCAAACCTTTAAGCACACAATCATAAAAGTATGACTGCAAATAGAAAGTCGTACAGTGTATAGAAGAACACACTTTCGATATTTTCCAATTTTCCGGTTTTTCCTTTGGATTTTTCCGAATTTTATTTTTTGCTAACCACCTCGGGAGTAAGACGAACAAAGCAAAAAATAATCCAAATCGGTCAAGTCGTTCTCGAGTTTTTGCGTTACTAACACACAGCGATTGATTTTTATATATACAGAGAGATGGCTGAATTATGCAAAATTAGGCATAGAGAATTTACTTAATGTTACAATGGTGTTTGTAAACTAAATAACAATACAGTGACTACACTAACTAATTGAAACTGGATTATTTCATTGTGATTTAAAAACCTACAATTGTTACTAGCATGGGTAAATTGATTAAGGCGAATAATGTAAGACTGTACATGGCTGAATTATACAAAATTAGACATAGGGAATTTACTGAATGTTACCATGGTGTTGGTAAACTAAATAACAACACAGTGACTACACTAACTAATAGAAACTGGATTATTTTATTGTGATTTAAAAACCTACAATTGTTACTAGCATGGGTAAATTGATTAAGGCGAATAATGTAAACTGTACATGGCTGAATTATGCAAAATTAGACATAGGGAAATTACTTAATGTTACCATGGTGTTTGTAAACTAAATAACAACACAGTGACTACACTAACTAATTGAAACTGGATTATTTCATTGTGATTTAAAAACCTACAATTGTTACTAGCATGGGTAAATTGATTAAGGCGAATAATGTAAGACTATATATGGCTGAATTATGCAAAATTAGACATAGGGAAATTACTTAATGTTACCATGGCAGTGGTCGGAATGTAAACTTTGACGAACCGGAACGCTGTCGGGGGGGGGGGGGGGGGGGGGACCGGGGGGTATGCCACCCGTGTGCGCCGCAGACGAAAAATTTCGCGGAAAATAATAATAATGTTGATAATAATATGTTTTTTCCGTCAATAGTCGACACAAACCAGTTTAATTTAATATTTTATTTCAAAGTGAAAAGACCCTAATTAAAAAAAAACAAAAACGGTATAAATACAACAAAATAAAGTTTATTCATTTCCTTCTAGAATAACTCAATAATAGGCAATAAAATCAAAATAATTCAACAAAATTCAAAACTCTAAATTGTAAGGTAACATAACAGATATTGTATTAATGATCTTATTTTAAGTTTTTCGGTCCTTGTTATTTTATTTACTGCAATAATCAAAGCTGTTTTAAATAAAATATATTGCTTACTAAATCTATTAAAATCTAGATCAATACAAAACCAAGATCAGCATTGTTTTCTCTGACGTCACGAGATATAAAATTATTAAAACAGTACTACATTATTCTTTAACCTTCGTAATATGTACCTACATTGTTTTCTGTCTAATGTTATAATATGAGACTATATTCAGATTTCAATAAAAATATTGAATATCAAAATATACTAATATTTTGAGATGAGATGTAGTTTATCACTGTTATAAACAAAAAGGTCTAGATAACATTAATGTATTCAAAATATAATATAATAAACCACTAATAAAAAAACATACTACTACGTAATTCAAGCATACATGCTGAGTTTAAAATTTAAGCTGGTAGCTATGAAAAGACAAACGCCTGTTTCTCCCACACTAAGGAATATTTTAATGATAAGTATGTTTTGCTGTAATACACAACCGTAGAATACATTCAACTCTGATTGGAAAACAGGTGCAAACATAATTTTAGATAATCCCTGAGACAAGCTGTTGTCACAAAACGAAGACAATATTTACCTAAGTACCAAGACTCTTGGTTTTGGTTACAACATTTGAGAAAAATCTGTAAAGGGGTTTATACGAAACTTCCCTGATGCGTATTAGATCAATTTGAAAATTTAAAAAAATGTAGCCCGCTGGGGTTTGAAGTCCGCCGCATCTGCGTAGCGATTATAATCTCATCGACTTATCGTACTGTGCCATCCAGTCTTATTGAAATGAGTGCGGCGCGCGCCTTTATTTAACGGAACGGTCTTATTGTTGAAACGCTTTGACTTTTTTGTGACATTATCCTGTATCTGTTGAGTCCTATTTTCGGCAAATGTAAAGCTTGGCCTATGTGAAAATTATTACTTCCATCTATTTCAAAGTTAACTCAAAAATTAACGAAACTTAATTTTTTAAGGTGCTTACCCTGTTTATATTTATCTGAAATTTTTGCAGTTTCATGCCAGGTAAATATATAATCTGCATGAAAATATCGTCATCCTTCAACAAATAGTTGAGTTATACTGCCAATAGACAGACAGACGGATTGAGAAAACCTGTTTTTCGTCATCTAGAGACCCTGAAACGTAGAGATCTGAAGAAATCTCGATAGGTGATTTTTTCGCGATTACAATACTTCCTTCGTCTTTTAGACGAGGGAAGTAAAAAACTGAAGATTTTAGAAAAAGACGAATTTTGCTCAGCCTAAGTTTTAATTTTATATTTACTCTTTCTCTAATTGGTGCACTATGTTACAATCAGAAATCTATCGCAGTGAATTTTTCGCCCTCAATTCATCGAGAGCATCAGACTATTGCGCTAAGGCTGCTAATAAATTGTACCGATGCAATCATTTTGTGAACGCCGCTATATTTGCCTCTTTCTTTTCCATCTCTTTTAGGAAAAATTTTCACGAAACGGAACGGATTTTGATGAAATTTCACGAGACGGAACGACTCTTGATAATATTTCACGAACCGGAACGCCGTTCCGGTCCGTTCCGGTACATTCCGACCACTGTACCATGGTGTTTGTAAACTAAATAACAACACAGTGACTACACTAACTAATTGAAACTGGATTATTTCATTGTGATTTAAAAACCTACAATTGTTACTAGCATGGGTAAATTGATTAAGGCGAATAATGTAAGACTGTACATGGCTGAATTATACAAAATTAGACATAAGGAATTTACTGAATGTTACCATGGTGTTGGTAAACTAAATAACAACACAGTGACTACACTAACTAATTGAAACTGGATTATTTTATTGTGATTTAAAAACCTACAATTGTTACTAGCATGGGTAAATTGATTAAGGCGAATAATGTAAACTGTACATGGCTGAATTATGCAAAATTAGACATAGGGAAATTACTTAATGTTACCATGGTGTTTGTAAACTAAATAACAATACAGTGACTACACTAACTAATTGAAACTGGATTATTTCATTGTGATTTAAAAACCTACAATTGTTACTAGCATGGGTAAATTGATTAAGGCGAATAATGTAAGACTATCTATGGCTGAATTATGCAAAATTAGACATAGGGAAATTACTTAATGTTACCATGGTGTTTGTAAACTAAATAACAACACAGTGACTACACTAACTAATTGAAACTGGATTATTTCATTGTGATTTAAAAACCTACAATTGTTACTAGCATGGGTGAATTGATTAAGGCGAATAATGTAAGACTATATATGGCTGAATTATGCAAAATTAGACATAGGGAATTTTCTTATTGTTACCATGGTGTTGGTAAAATTTTTCATGGAGTTGTCAGTAGACCGCTATACCGAACATTGACGTTGTGAACATCAAACCTATAAGTAATTTTCCTAGACAAGTATTTTGGGAACCCTGTACTGATGATTTTATGAAACAAGCTAGCAGAATGGTGTAAACGCCTATTGTGCATGTTTAACCAGTGCACATCATTGAGTTTGTGAAAAATTCTCATGTATTTGCGTATGCCGAATGTGGACCTAAGGCAGGAATTTTTAGCCCTTTGCAGTATGTTTTTATCCACGCTTAAACAAGGTCCATACACAACATCACAAGAACTCAAACGAGATAGTACAATTTATTCGCATAGCATAGCTTTAATTTCAGTAGTTAGTAAATGTCTGTGAGAGCACAAAACTTTTAAACTTGTATAAGCAGGTTTAAGTAATTTGGATACATGTCGTGTAAAATTTAATTCGTTATCAATTGTAAGACCAAGATTTAAGTACTTTGGTCCATATAAAGTTGCAGAAGTTTTATAAGCATTGATAATTAGTGAGTGTTCATAAGACTGATTGACAATATTCACAAGGTCTTCATTAAGACGTTTGCAGACAAGCTATACTTCATTAGGCTTACAACGATATATAAATTTGAGTGTCATAGGCGTATTGATGACATGTACAAAATTAGAACTTTACTCAAATTTAACGTGTAAATAGTATACAAAAATGGTTCTAATATGGAACCCTGACGTACTCCTGCTTCTACCGGCAAAGCTGTTGACTTATCATCAGCAACTTTAACAATCTGAGTTCTGTTACCAAGGTAGCTTTGATGGAGTCTTATTGGCTGACTCAAAGCCTATGTATTTTAAGATTGACAAAAGCGTCGTGTGGTTAAGCGTGTCAAACGCCTTACGGTAGTCCAGGCACACCAGCAATGTAACTTCATTCTGATCAGTATGATTTACAATATCATCAGTGATATCCAGCAACGACGTGGAGCGTCATAGACGAAAACTAGTCTGTGTGTCAGGTGATACATTGTTTTTATCAAGATCACTCACCACTCTTTCTAGAATCTTGGAAGCTGTTGATAAGATGCTGAATGGGCGAAGGTGTTTAAAATCTTTAGGTGTTTTAACCTTTGGCACTGATGTTACGATCGCCTTCTTCCAAATTCCAGGAAATACTCCTTCTAATAAACAACAGTTTATAATATGGCAAAAGTATAGGTTGACCAATAGCAGTTGAGAGTTTTTGACACATGACTTATACAAATTGCTTTCAGATTGAACCCGATTTAGATTCGTCGGCTAATGCTCTCAAAAATTAAATGACCACGTGGATACAATTGCCGGCCAGGCTACCTTAGAGGAGACGGCGTGCAGTTTTTTAAATATTAAGGTTAATAACGTGTATCCAGGTATCACAGAGAATATGTCAACTCAAAGTAGCACAATAATCTGAAAGAAAGCACACGAATCCAGGCATCAGTAACATAAACAAGACAATGTACTAATATCACAGTATAATAATCACATAAAAAGTAAGCATACAGGTCAGTACAGGGTACAGTTGATTATTCTCTATATATTGGAATGGTACGTCTACTTAGTGTTGTAATATGTTAATAAGGGTACCACGCAAATATTTTTTTTATTCGTGTTATCAAATCTTAGGTTGATTAAAAGTTACTTATAAATTGATAGATAAAAATAAATAGTTGTGTGCCCTTTATAATATCTTATTTATCTGCAACTAATCCAATAAAAACGCTAGCTCAAATCGATAAAGCACAGACTCATCTCGGTTAGGTCCACCCTGAATGCATAATTTATTAAAATTCGTTAAATACGGATCTGTTCTCCGCATTAGCTTAAACGCGCACAATCGAAAATCTGAAATTAGGTCAAGTGTTAACCAAGATGGACGCCGTTTGCAAGATTGCGTCTATTTACTGACAAACATCGTGAAATCGATCAAAGTCCCATCGGTAAATATTTGAATTAGGCTGTTTTCCCAGCATTAATTTGTCTTTTGTTTCAGATCTTGCGGGCACGCTATTTTATTTGTTTCTATAGCGTCGGTTTTTGGAAAAACATAACCTCAACTTTGATTATTGCAATTTCCTGCTCTATGGCTTTTAATAGATGTTTAATATGCCTGAGATCGGCTTCCTCAGGTCGTACTCTTGCTTTATGGTAAGTTTCAGGCTTCTAGCGCCAATATTTTCTTGTAAAAATAACCTGCGATTTCTGCAGTCTGCGGCAAGCTCTTCGGATGGCGTCAAGTGGCCGGATCTTCTCCTGGGGTGCTGAGATTGACTTGCCGGACTCCTATACGCTGGACGGACGTGCAGCAGTTGAAACCCCGGGCTCAGAAACCTCTTTCTGCCAGTGGCTCAGGATCGTAGGCTGGGATGGGTATGGCGAAGCTTTCGGAGAAGTCAATGGTGGAAATTTTTTTTGTATGAGGGAAATTGAAATCCACACTTCCCCTTGTACCCGGGTAAATTGTCAACACAATGGTGTACTTTTTATTAATGAACTCAATTGGTTTCTATGTAAAAACTTAATTTATCTGGATACACAAAAACTGGCTGTCATTACAATCATTTATTCATTTGTTCTCCTCCATTATTTTGTTATAAACAAAAGCTAGTTAATTTCAAATTAATTACGGATGTTAACATGATTCAAAATACTAACTTTTAACAATAAATTCTACTTAAAACTAGGATTTTGTACACTAATATTAATTATAAAATAATTGTTTACATTTATACTAATTTTGCTTGTCTATTTGTCACTGCACGTCTTTTTAATTTGCGTTCAAATATTCACGTCACTGCACTGACTAAAGTATTTAATTCGCGCATTTCCTGCACTGGCTTCCTTTTGAATTCACTGTTTTCTTTTCACACATTTTTAAGTTCATATGCTGTCTCATTTTCTATAACCCTTGCCTTTTGATTTTTACGGTTTCCTTCAAATGCTTTAATGCCTTCATTCTTATCTGCTCGTTGCATGTTTATAAGCTTATCTATCCTTCAATTGCCTATCTTATAAAACCCTGACTGGATTTCACTATTAAACAGTACCTGAGTTCTACGCTTCATTCCCTTGCGTTTGCGATCCATATCGTAATTATTAAATTTCATTCGGCTTGGCATTTACTTTAGCACAAACCTAATCAATTAACTGAACTTACATCCAATTTGGATCCCTGTGCAAATTGAGCTTTGCTCACTGCGTTCATTAATTAATTATTCTGCAATTACTGGCATCTCATTACAAATGTATTCATTCTGGCAAATTCAAATTTTAGCTTTGTAGTTATATAAAATATCTCACTCTGAGCTTTCATGAAATGTCCATTAATTTGGCAATGCTAACAGAGTTGATTGGTAGGGCTTAAAACCATAGCAATATAGGTCAAAAATAAGGTGATAAATATATGCAAAAATAAGGTGCACCTCAAAACACAAACTCGTCTTGCGAGTAAGTTAACACTTACAACGTTAAAATGTACAAATATAAATTACAGTAAGCATAAACAAGAAATTAAAAGTGAAGCGGAGACTAAATTAGGCTCCAAGGATAAAAATCATTAGTTATAATTAATATGAGCAAACGGGTGAGCCCTGAAGAGTACTCATGAAGTTTATTAAGCGAACTGTAAATATACTGCAAGAGTTCAAATGTAAAAGTAAAACCCACGAGGTTCCGAGAGAACTCCAGCAGATCTGCTCGCAACATAAGGCAGCGAGGCAGGTTATGAAGGTGCTCAAGAGGCACGATATCACTATATACAACATTTCAATAGTGTTAACAAAGGGGAAACCATACACATTACATCGATTTCCTTTCGTTGCACAGGACAACGAAGGCTAAGCCAGAGCGAATACAGAAGCTTCAATCCAGGAATGTTGCATTCAAGGCAGCAACTCGGCCAAGGTCGTTGATTGCAGGTCAAAACTGTGAACCTTGCATAAACAGCCGAGGGATTATTCGGGACTCCAAACTTGCAGCCCAAATTTGGGCCACGTGCAAATGAATTCAAACAGCTCGCAACCAAAAAATCCGCCAAGAATTGACGTGAAAGTAAACTCTCTCGTAAAACCGCCAGAACTGCAATTAAACCGCTACATCAGCGAGGGTATCAAAGCTACACCAATACGCCTGCAGAACTCTGGGCGATCCAAAGTAAGCTTAACTGCTTGCAAACATTGCACACAATGAAAAGAAGGCGGAACGGGACGTTTCGGGCATAGTTAACGCTTCACGCACCGATAAAACAAAACACTACCAGGAAGGGCAAGCACAAAGTTCAAATTATGCGCCATAAACTACGAAATTAACTAGATCGTGCTCAAAGACCTGCAAACTTATACAGACGCACTCTTACCGTAACAAGATTCTCTTTTCTAATAATAGTCAAATACATGATCATTACAAAATCACCAGAAGGTAAGCTTTTTGCTTTAAATAGCCCTTTTATAATTAATTAATGCGTAAGTTGCTGGTTTTAAACCTTTATTTGTATGCGAAATCGTATCATAACAGTATGTCGTGCAAGCTGTTTCAAGAATGCATTTATAGAGAAGAACTGCCAAAAGAATGGTGCACATTGTATATCATACTTAATGCCAAAACGTAAGATAGAGAAACCTATCTACGTTTCACAGATATAGATAATTTATGAAAAACGATGAACTCGGTATTAACAACTGTTTGTTTTCGCTGCTTGCTTGTACTATTATGTCTACGCGGTTGCTTGTTTATCACCAAAAACGTTTGTGACTAGTTGTACATGCAGCCAAGCAGAATGTTTGTAGCAACAATAGTTAAAATGCAATAGATTTCCTAAATCTATTTATAAATATGAGACAGATAGCATGTCAAAACTATTTATAAAGTTGACCACTGGACGACGGGATTTAAGACGGGTTGCTTTACGTGTACTACTCTATATTATATTTCACATACGCATGCAGTAGTTGGAACTAAGTAGTAATTATAACTATAGTCGTGATTGGTCAAAACAAAGTCATCATTACAACCATCTGAACTAAATATTCTTTAAAAAATGTCAATTTGACATTCGGTATGAATCCTAAAACTGAAAAAAGTAAATCCATAAATAGTAAAATAAGTAGGCTAGCCTACAATGTTTATGTGAATTTATATACAACGAAATTATTGTAAAACACGAACAGTCACACAAACTTCTAATTTCCTAGTGTAAAAGTGAGTTTGAGTTTAGAGCGCCATCTACTGCATTCTTATTTGACATTTAGTATAGTTAAAAACATTACCTCTTTCATTGTGGCTTGCTAACGAATGTCTTGTTACCAATTTCGTTGAGGCTCCCGTACAGAATATGATTTATAATGAAAATCGTTGGGATAATGAAATAGGGTAGTGAATAGTGCGGTTAATATACTGAAACCGGTAAAATCATTTAATTATATATTAATTTTTACAAAATACACTCTTCTTTAGTATGAATCTTTATGTGTTTAACTAAATAATCTTTTCGTGCTGCTTTATACTCGCAAATTGAACAAGAATAAGGTTTTTCTTCTGTATGTGTCCTCATATGGTTAACAAATGTACTTTTCTTTGCTGCTTTATATTCACAAACATGACAGGAATACGGTTTTTCTTCTAGAGGTGCCCTCATATGTGCAGCTAAACTGTGTTTCTCTGCATGTGTTGACATGTGGGCAACTACAGCATCTTTTCGTGATGCTCTATAGTTGCAAATAGTACATGAATAAGGTTTTTCTCCTGTATGTCTCCTTATATGTGTAATTAACCTATGTTTCTCTGCTGCTTTATACTCACAAAATGAACAAGAATACGGTCTTTCGCCTGTATGTGTCTTCATATGTGCAACTAAATTAGTTTTCTGCATAGCTTTATAGTTGCAAACAGTACATACATAAGGTCTTTCTCCTGTATGTGCCCTCATATTATGTCTGATTAAACCAGGTTTCCCTGCTGCTTTATATTTGCAAAATAAACATGAATAAGGTTTTTCGCCTGTATGTGTCCTCATATGGTAATTGAAGTTATCTTTCTTTGCCGTTTTATATTTGCAAATATGACACAAATAAGACTTCTTCAACATATGTGTCCTCATATGCATAACTACACTACGTTTCTCAATTCCTTTATAATTGCAAATTAAACATGAATACGGTTTCTCTCCTGTATGTCTTTTGATATGGGTAACTAAAATGTGCTTACGTGTCGTTCTATACTCGCAAATAAAACACGAGTAAGTTTTTGCTGTAGTATGTGTCTTTATATGTTTCAAGAAATTAGTCTCGTCTTCCGCTACATATTCGCAGGCGTTGCAAGCAAACTGTTCTAAAGGGTATTTATTTCCAGACTTTTCATCTTTTATATGAACTTCCTCCTGTTTAATATTCAATCCGCAATAAGCTGTGTTGTCGATAGTATCTTCATTGATCTCCTGCTTGACATATAAGCTAGGTACTACTTTATTTTCAACTTTTGGCAGTGTTTCGTGCAACTTGCTGGACATTGCATTAACCAAATTATGATCATGTTTCATGTCCATCATTTTAGTAAATGCAATTGCTAGAAACAAAACACAAATCGAAATTTAGTTAGGTTAGGTTATTTTAACAAGAATTAACTAATTTCCTGTAACTGAGTTCTAATACTATTACTTACATTGAATATTAGAAGAATAATACAGAGGATGGTTTAGCAGCAAAACAATCTTAGGCAAGTAGACAAACCTTTTGCCCTACAATACTGATTATGGTATTCAAAAGAGCTATTACGATATACAGGGTGTCCCTCAGTAGGATGTCTATAGCTAGACAGATTGTTCTTGTGCTTACTTCAAGTGACAACGTTTCTATGAACAAACAGTTTCAAATGATACTTCACGCTGGTGTTTTCACCTTGACGAAGGTATCCTTACCGGATAATGGAACTTGCTTAGTGAAGGTTTCCTTAAGCTATAATCTATTCCATCTTTAAAAAAACGATGGTTGGCCATGACAATCTGACAGATATCACTCTGTATATGAACTGACAAAACTGCGGTAAAGTTAGGTTAGGAATTTTGAAGGTTCAGAATGAACGATGTTGCCATACTGTGCTACATTATTTTTAGTAATTATAGAATAGATAACAGATCTTTTTACCTATAAATAAATGATGCACTTTTTAAGAAAATTCTTTTATGGGATACGAATTCGGTGTACTCAAGTTGAAAATGTCCATCAATCTATTAATAATTTGATCATTGCTTAGATCGGGTTTATCTCGTCTGAAATGTGTGTAGCACTTCAACACCCTGCGTTTCGTCTCCGAAGACACAACTTTGGCCATGCGGTTTATTAAATTTTTCACAATAATCACTTACACTATCACTTTATTTTTCAGAGAATAGGAAAGTGTCATAATGACATTTTATGACATATTTTTTTGACTTTTTGGTTTGGTAGCATTGGCAACGCGGCATTTCAAATTTAGTTAGAAAAAGTTTGCCACCACAAAGAAATGAAATATAACTACTGCTTTCCTTAGTACTGCCAATTTAGGAACAGAAAAGCATGTCAACCTATCGTTTTTTTAAAGATGGAATAGATTATACCTTCTTACAACTTGAGCCGGCGGCACTGCAAAATTTCAGTTTCCTGGAAACGAGATCATTCAAGTGAAGTACTAAATTTAATAGTGGAATAAGTGTGCAGTATTTAAATGAATAGGTACCAAGCCAAGAAATTATTTTTTGCCTCATAGAGTAGTTAGGAAAAGAAGCTTTCTTCATGTAACAATATATTTTCTACTGGCAGTTGTAGAAAATATAAAAAATAATAAATTTTTATCCGTTTTAATAGCTATTTATAGTACAGGTGGGTCATAATAGAATTTACCCACCTAAAAAAATGTTTGACTAACGAGAGCGTGTAACGGCTGAGTGGGGTTATTTTTTAAGGGGGTGAATTTCGACCCACATGTAGTAATTCCAGGAGTGTGTAATTGTTTTACAACTCGAGTTGTCTACTATGTTTTTTCTACGACCACACCCATTTCAAATTAAAAAGAAATGTTTTAGTGACTATCAAATCATTGCGATCACACCACCTTAAAAATTAGGCCGCTACAATCACAGCTCTGCACCGTTTCGTGCAAACAACAACTATAAAATATACGTAACTATAGTAACCGAAGCGAAAAAGCATTGTTACTACCAACATAAGTCACTAAATCCCTAATCGTGCGATGGACCCACAAGAACACGCTTAGTGGTCGTAGAAAAAAAAAGATTTATGAGCTGATATGTTATTTTATCGAAATGCGATTTTAATGTAAGATTACCACGTAGGATCATACATCGCGACCGGGGTGCCTAGCAAAATATTGCCGCAAGTACCCCCTAATTAGAGGTTTTAATTATTATTTTAAACAATTTAGTTTATTTGTTTCGGAAGTAATTGAAGCGCCATCTAAAAGAAAGCGATCTTAATAATTTGAAAAAATAGGTTTCCACCTCTCAGTGTGCTGCAACCTCCTGACATCTAGGTGTAAAAAGGCCCTTTTCGTTAATTATCATCGCTCATCGTGTATCGGAAATTGTTTTGTACCAAATTGAAGTATAATCACTCCTTTACATGGAATATGGTTGCCACCACATAACACAGAACAATACCTAATAGAAGCGAATCCTCCAAGCTAAAAGTTGGCAACACATCACCATTTTTCACAGAGCTGCACCCTGCCGACGAGGTGGCCCAATTACACAATGAGCGGGAGTTTTAAATGGCACGTATAGGCAACCCTCGAATCCTATTAATTTAAAACATATTTATGAATAAAGTATGATTAAAAATAATTCACATTTTTTTATTGATAATGCTAAATTAGGCATTAGCAATTAAAATTTACAAATTATTTCTTAAATACAAATGACAGCAGAGCAACTTTTAATGTAAATAAAACCATTATTTAAGAAAAACAGTAGCAAAAAACTTTATTAATGGATTAAATACATTCAGCTGAACTTTTGAAAAATGTATCAGTTCTTGTGTAAAGTAAATAGTCATCGCTATTATACGGTCAATTTTTTTATATGAAATGCAATCTAGGGAAAGCATTGCCACTAGACACAATTTTGTTGGTTTATACTTGGGATTATTATTTTTGCAGTGAGGTTAGGTTTCATGTTGACTGGTTGACATCTTAATTATTTTTAATTGTAGTTCTGTTTGTTATAAACTGAAATTGTCTTCAGTTCAATACATATCTAATTTATAAAATCTGATTTCAAGTTCATAATAGGCACTACTAAAATTTAAAATAATTAAATGCCAACCGCTCAACTTGTAACCTAACCTCACTACAAAAATAATGTACCAACACAAATGAGTCTAGTGAGGTGAGAATGCTTGTTGCCAATTGTTTTCTTACAATTTCGCTATTTGCATTTCCATATAAAAAAATTGAGCTGACCGAGTTCACAAGTTAACGCTAACATAAAAAATCCGGTGTGATACAACTTACTTTTACAGTGATCTTATAATTAGCAAAAATTTGATTTAAAAGTTTTAAGCATTTGTAGAAAAATTTCAAAAATTACATATTCTACAAAAACGGTACAAAATAGAGCTTCATTAGTGGAAGAGACAAATTTTCTCTAGAATTTTAAGCTGAATTCAAAATGTAATAACATACCGGGTGTTCTATTTAAAATAAAAGTTAACAAAAAAATTTAAAAAAAACCCATTTTAGTATTCAACTGGAAAATCACCTATCTCATATAAATACAAATTAAAAATGTAATCAAAATGTAAAGTATGAAAAATCGTTAGAGCCGTTCTTAAAAAAATTGAAAAAAACTAAAAATTACAAGAGTAAACACCTACTTCCGGTTATGCGATTTTCTTCAAAAGCTTGCTGTCGGATCTACATAGTACACAAAACTTACATATGAAGTTTCAACGCCATACCTCTTTTAGTTTTTGAGATATTCTGTTCACAGACAGACAGACACGCAGACACACACACAGACAGACAGACCAATGAACAAAAACATGTTTTTTGGGTTCAGGGGACTCGAAGATTTGTTGAGAACTCAATTTAGAATTTTTGGGGTGAATACAATTGTACTTTATCGTAAAAGGAAGTAAAAAGTGATGATTTTGAGGGATTCGAGTAGAATTTAAATTATTATTAGTCTATTACCCAAACTGCCAAATCTATTACTATTTTTTTAAATTTCTATTACGGGAAAAAAATCAAAAGTTGGCATATTGGCAACACTGATTCGCTTTTATTAGGAATTGTTTTGTGCATATGATTGCGTTAGTGTATTATTCTGTGGTTTTTACAGTAATACAACATTATATTGCTGCTGCGCACCCATTATCTAAACGAGTTACTTCATCAATTTTCATGTAAGTAAGAATATTAGAATAAGTGGCTAGTTGATATTTTTATAATAAACATAACATTAACCTAACATTTTACTTTCAGATATTTATTGCATCCAGATTCCTCATTTTTGTTATAATAATGGAGGTGGGACCTGAATTAGTCGAATATAAATTGCTTAATGCAATAACTAGCATGGCACATGAACCACTGACGAAAAATGAAAGTGAAGTAGTCGCAAACGTACATGTTCCGCAAGAGAACATTCAAGATACTATTAACAACAGGACTTGGTACGAACCAGATATTAAACAAGAGGAAGTTGTTATAAAAGATGAATTGCTTGATTTGTGTGCAGCAAGTGGAAGTTTCTTAGAAAAACAGTTACTTTGCAAGGTTTGTGAATATGAAGCAAAAGACGAGAGTAATTTCTTGGAACATATGAATACTCATACGGAACAATTTTACACATTTCCCATTTGTGAAGATAAAATTACAGGGAAATGTAAGTTAGTTAATCAATTAAAGATCCGTACAAGAAAAAAAAACCTCATTGATTTTTTAGGTGACTTAGTAAACCATATGAAGAACGATAAAGGAGAAAAACCTTATTCACATTCTATTCGCAAATATAAGCCATTAAAAAAGAGTGTTTTAGTTAAACATATGAAGACGCATAGAGGCGAAAGACCTTATTCATGTCCTATTTGCAAATATAAAGCAGCAGAGAAAAACGTATTAGTTTTGCATATGAAGATGCATACAGGAGAGGAGCCATATTCATGTTCTATTTGTGAATATAGAGCAACACAAAAAGGTACTTTAAGTAAGCATATGAGGAAGCATACAGGAGAAAAACCTTATTCGTGTTCAATGTGCGATTATAAAGCAGCACATAAAAGTGTTTTAATGTATCATATAAAGACGCACGAAGGAGAAAAACCCTACTCATGTTCTATTTGCGAATATAAAGCAGTACAAAGTTGTGCTGTGGTAATCCATATGAAGACGCATACAGGAGAAAAACCGTATGAATGTTAAGTGCCTTAGTGGAACATATGAAGACGCACACAGGAGAAAAACCTTATTCATGTACTACCTGCGAATATAAAGCAGTGCAAAAAAGTGTCTTAATTCAACACATGAACACACATACAGGGCGAAAACCTTATTCGTGTTCAATGTGCGAGTATAGAGCAACACAGAAAGGTACTTTAATTCAACATATGAACACACATACTGGAGAAAAACCTTATTCCTGCTCAATTTGCAAATATAAAGCAGCACATCATAGTAGTTTAGTGAACCATATGAAGACGCATACGGGAGAAAAACCTTATTCATGTTCTGTGTGCGAATATAAAGCAGCACAAAAAAGTTCTTTAGTGTGCCATATTAAGACGCATACAGGGGATAAACCTTATGCATGTTCCATTTGTAAATATAAAACAGCAACGCAATCTAATTTAGTTAAACATGTTAAGATACATTCTCAAAAATAAATCTTAGCATAAGAAGCTTCTAGATGGTAGTATGAATAATATTATTGTGCGCAATTTGTAAATATAAAACAACACTGAGAAATCTAGTAATAGAACAAATTCAGGGAAACAAATATGAGAAAATGTACAAGATCAAAATCGTAATTGTCTGTTTTATGTGAATTTAAAACAAACAAAAATATGATTTGGTGAAATATATGGACAAGGAAATAGCTTAAATAATATTATCACACTGTCAAATTCGAGGATAGCAGGTTAGGTTTTGTGTTGGTCTGTGTCAGAACTGACGCAAAACCTAACCTGATAACCTCGAATTTGACATAGACTTACAGTGCACCAACATATTATTCATACATTTGAATTTTCACAACCCGCTGAGGATAAATTTTTTTGGATCTCAATAAAATACAACATGGGGATATTCGTATAGTGTTGGTGACCGGCTTTAACTTAAAACCATTATATCTGAGATAGGTTATGCAACAAGCAAGGTGCGCATTAAACCATGTATGTTGTGATGTGTATCCCTCTGTTTCTAACCTGTAAAAATAAATTTAATATAGGGTTGCCAACACTGTCATTTTGACCCGAAGACTTCGGGTTTGGCAATCATTCTTCGGGCTTCGGGTTTTCAATAAAATTCTTCGGGTTAACTACATATATGGATTGCGAAAAATGTTATTGCTATTTAAAAGCTGCAGAGCAGAAGTCATTGGTAGAAAGTGGACAAAGAGACAAATATATATAAATTTAGAAAATATCTTAAAACTTTTTCAGAAATATATAGTTTCGTAATAGTTTACTTAACTTCTAGAAAAAAATAGTTTTGATCTTTAATTCCTATGATTTAGAAAGGCCGAGATTTATGCTATGTGTAACGGGCCAGCTGGATCCCTTACCGATAATGTGTATTTTCATACTTAAATATAGAAGCCAAGTTGTTCTAGTATTAGATTTAATATTGTATTTTATGTAAGCAAATGCTCGCAAAGTCAGTCCTGCGCTGGACGTGTATTGTGAATTTTTGTTTTCGCGAGTACAGCAAGAAACACGCTGTACGCGGGATGTGGAGATTCTAAACTCATGTGAATTTAACAAAAAATGCAGCAGTCGCACGCAGTCTCTTCTGAGAGTTGCATGGGTTTGTTAGATTGGAAAGTATAGTATGTGAATTCGTCCAGGGAGATATAAGTTAACTTGAAATGGCCTAAAAGAGCCTGGTAGCCAACGTTTGCTGCAAACAGTGCAGCGAACCAGCGTTTGCAAATTCCTTAAACGCATTTTCCGAGTGTACATGTAAGTACACTCATTGTGCTATATTTAAATGCTTATTTGAAGCGTCAATTTTGAGAAATGCCAATTCAACTGACCTTACGAAATCTGTACGCGATCAGTGGTTCCCAACATGTCCGCCAGGAGCAGGTGATGCAATTGAGGCGTGGCGTTTCCAAGGGTATGCAGCAGCCAGTTCCAGGTAAAATGTTTGCAGAGCGGTTACTTTTAACTGCAAGCTTTTGCAAACGCGCAGGAATGTGTTTTATCAGCGATTCAAATAAGTACCAGCTTCAGGCAATTTTGACATTTCAGTGTTGTTAGACATTTTCACATTTGCCTTCTTTTAAAAGATAATTATTTCAACGTTATTTTTGGTGATGTTTTACGTTGTTCATGTATGTTTGCAACACACTTGCGAGTATCCCAGAGCCATAATTTATCATTCTGAAGAACTTTTCTTGGTAAAATTGTGCCGTATCATGAACAGAAAGGGTAGTTCACCTGAAAAGAAAATTGTTTTCGCTTCATTGTCAAGTCTAACTTGTTTTTTCAAAATCTTAAAATATTCTTAAAATTCTCTTCAGACCAAGCAGGACCTAATCCCACAATCTTAAAATAAAATTCAAACATTTTTAGTTTATCTCACCTCTTGTAACATCAATCCTGGGACACACTGGATATACCACGCTGGTTGTTTGAGAACTTGTCTATTTTTTAATGTCTTTTGTATTTGTATGCGTGGTTTTTGTTTTGTATGTTTTTATTTGTGTTTAGAAGTCAATAAATGATGTAAACAATTCGGATTTTTTGTGCATTATTTAATGTTGAGTTTCAGTCCGACCAACACCATAGGGGGAACCAGATTTCTGTTTTAGCAGATAATGATCTTGCATAAGCGACTAACTGAGATATTAAGAGAGTTTCATGTTCACTGAGTGATAAAATGGGGAAATAATTATTTAAATATTAAGGCGTACGAGACGTCTTGTTCAAATTTAATGTATTCACGGAGGGGTAAAAAATGCCGCATTTCATATGCTACTTAAAAAATATAAAATAATTTTATGAATTATATCTTTATAAAGTAAAAAATTATTTCACCTTACACCTTGTATCTCCTACAAAAATTATTTTCTTCGGGTCAGTATTGACTCAATGTTGGTAACCCTAATTTAATATTAAACTTCCTTAATTGCAAATTATGTTACATTCTACATCGACAATAAAATGTTATTTGTTGGTCTAAATTGTTAGTATGTTACTGCATATTTACAAGTTCTGGTTATTTTACAGCTTCATGTACTGTATAAAATAGTTTAGAAAAGTGGTACTTTTCTGCATAGCAATGATTAGTTTAATTTTTAAATGAACATTCACGTGATTTTTGATGTTTTTGTTTACAGGGTGTCTCAAAAAGAATGAGAAACTGAGTGGTCATAGATTCCTTAGATTATAGTAAACCAATTAAACTTAATATACCTTAGTACAAAATCCTATTCTACAAAATTGTAGAGGAAGCTTGTAAATTTGTGGTATGAATTCTACAATTACACTGTTGTAGTACCGTATATCGCTCTCCAGGACATCAGTACATTCGTATACAACAATCACAATGAGTTAGCGAAAACTACGACTTGTCAGTAAAGAGTGCAGACCTCCGGTATTGAAGTTCGCAAACAAAGTTTAGAAGGACAATTTTGTGAACCCTGTTCAAGCAAGGTGCTTGCACAGGCCTGCGTGCAGTTAGATTGACTTCTTTGAGTAGTCTTCTAACCGTCTAATCAGAAATTGTCGTACCTGTAGCATTTCTGAGTAAATTTTGTAGCTCGTAGGCCAAGACAACAATTAACAATATATCGGTTGTTCCGAGAGTTAGTTTTTCTTTAACAGCCTTGTCTAGTTCTCCTGGAATGTACCTGGTTTTTGGTACCTATGTCATGATCTGCAGATAACAGATAGACTCGTTTGGACCTAGTTGCTACATATAACAGAGCGATCATCTTGAAGCTCATCAACAGCCCTCAAGACTTCAGAGTCGCTTAAAAAATGCATGTTGACTCAGAAGCAGTGAAAAGATCACAACTAACGCTTACTGTGTCCGATGACTAATTTGATGAGTTGGATGCTTGCTTTGCTGTCAAAATCCACTTTATTTTGAGACCGTTTTTACATTTTGGCGTCTATGAAGAAAACAAGCAAAGACATTACCATCATTCTTTTTGCACTTAGTCAATAAAAGTCTAGAGAAGAGTATAACTAGACAAAATTCTGCTTTTATTATTTGTAGTAAAACAGGGATTCAAAAAACGGTTCTCATAATTTTTTGTTGAGCAGTGTATTATGATTGATTTCCATCGATTTAGTTAAACATGAATACAAAGAAAACTTTTACAAAAAGTGAGAAATAAATATAAACTGAAAAATTATTCTCAAAATGTATTTGAACTACATAACGTGCACAAATATTAACTCAATAACGAAAATGAAAGCATGAATTACTATTATTCAGTCGTTTCTTTGAAACAAGAATCACAAGTAATCAAAGCATGTTTTAAACACATATACTGACTGCAAGAAACATAATTGTAAAATGACTCCATTTGTATGGCGTTCATAATTTTTAAATCTTCCAGATTTCTTCTGTTTTTTGCGGATTATTTAGACATTGCTTTATTTTTAGAAACAGCAACATTGCTTGTTAAAGCGGACAATATCCTTTTCAGACAAACAGATAGTTTGGGATTATTCTGCCTAGTCTTCAGATGTGGTGAAAAAGTCAAATTTAAAGCTAACTGCTTGATGAAAGATCGACATTGTAAGGACAATTTTTGCATTCAGCGCTTGCCACATTTCTCGCTTTTGTATTGCAAATATTAGTATTTTTCCCGCATCGTTTACAGCTACATTGATAGTTTAGTGATGTTTTAAAACCCAATTTCGTTCATTTCGAATATTAGCGTCTCCCAGCTTATTTATGGTCGTCTATTTTAAATTCATATATGCTTATTTGCCGTATGAATGACGCAAGTTGGCTTATCGTATTTTACGATCCGACAGGTCGGAGCTTCCCCATTCTTCATGCAAAACCCTGATGTTAGCGTTGCATTAAGTTGGAAAACATGACGCAATCCGTACGTTTTGTGTGAGTTAGAGAGAGAGAGAGAGAGAGTTAAGTAGCGCGCGCATTTATTTGGCATCAGGATTCTACAGCCTGAGTTCAACAAGACAAAAAGTGCTCGTTGGTTTCGCCCGGTGAAAGGCCTTGCGCTTTCCCCGGGCGAACTTGAAATTAAGTGGTAACTAAATAGGTGTTAGCGGTTAAGCCTTGGTCTTTTAAGTGGCGTTTTGGTGAAGTAATTTTTAGCAGAGTAATTCCGTATCGCGGCAGGCTTTAATTAACGTCTATTGAGGCGGAGTATAAACGGAAGTGTAGTATCGGAACGCCGTAGGGACAAGCGTGACGACATACCGGGTGACAATGAGACCAGTGCCATGTCTCTATTTCCGTAACTTATGAATGTATTTGGATGAAATTTGATACAAGGATACTAGATATAATTTCGGATTGACATATAAGTATAATCAAAATGGCCGACTTCTCGTTTCACTGGAAATTACACTAACTTTGATTATTCAAATAAATCACCCTATATATTTCATGTTTTTCGCAATCTACGACTCAAATTATGTACAGGGTGTCCCATTTTCGATGATATTACGGGGTATCTCACTTACGAGTAAAGATAGAGAGTTGCTGTTTTCGCAATACTGTGCTACTTTTTTATAAAAAGAAAGATGGTATAAACAAAATTTTCATAGCCCTCTTCGTTTCTGAGATACAGGGCGAAATTGAAAATATTGCATTTTGGGACCACCCCCCCCGTATCTCCGTTATCCTTTAACATATCGCAAAAATAAAAACTGGATTTTATACCGTTTTTTACGTAGAATCCAGTGGCGTAGTCATATTTTTGCTGTGATTTGTCAATTTTTAGCTATAAATCAAACTTATGTTTTTTTTTAACGAGACACCCTGTATATTTTTTTCCTTTGATTGTAAATTTTATAAGATTTACAAAAATATATTATACATGATATGTATTTTAAATAATAAACTTAAAATTTATAATTTCACAAAATGTGTCCCTATACGACACTCTTGGTGAGTATAGTATAAGTATTAGTAGGCCGTGATTATTAGAACAATGGAATGATCATTTGCTAAGCCCTTGTCAAGACCTGTCTGTTGCAAAATTTATATTTTCTGTGTAATATTGTATTTTTACGATGGCTGAAAATGAAAATTATCAACATTTTGAAAAATATGACATGTTAGTCTGCTTTATACAGAGCAATGAAAACTCCCGTGAAGCTTCCCAGCTATATTTCAATAGGTTTGTTTGAATATTTATTTACCCTTTGAAGTATGTGGGTTTATTTTTTATTTAAATATCATTTTAATTTATAGATATCCAGAAAGAAGGCAACCTGGTCTTTTAATGTTTTCCCGAATAAAGAAAAATTTGATAGAACATGGAACATTTATCCGGCCCCGACCAAAAACGTATAATAAGGAAAATCGCGATACGGACGAAGTCAACGTTTTGGCATGTGTAGAGGCAACGCCTTCACAATCATGTAGAGTTCTAGAGCAGGAAGTTGGTGTTCCCAAGACGCGGGTTCAAAGAATATTGACCAAATATAAATTTAGGCCATACAAGATTAGAATCGTACAACATTTGCATCCTGGTGATGCAGAACGACGTTTACTGTTTTGCAACTGGTATTTGGAACAAATTCGTATTGACAACAACTTTGCCAGATCTATAATATGGTCCGACGAGGCCTACTTTTCCAGTGCAGGTATTTTTAACAGGCATAATACTAGGCATTGGTCACAAGAAAATCACCATGTGATATTCGAAAGAGAACAACAGGGTTGATTTGGATTTAGCGTGGCTTGTTTTATTTTGGGGCGACAAATACAATACAGAATTTATGAAGGCAGTCTTTCAGGAGACAGATATCTTGAAATTTTGGAAGATGTTATCCCTGTATTACTAGACAATGTCCCTTTAGCTCATCTTAACAGGATACATTTCCAACAGGATGGTGCGCCCGCTCACAATGCCCGAATTGTTCAACCTTTTTTAGATAATAATTTTCCGCAAAAATGGATCGCTACTAATGGACCAATTAGATGGCCTCCACGGTCGCCCGACCTATCCATTCTAGATTTTTTTCTATGGGGCTACTTGCAGAATAAGGTTTATAGTACCCGTCATCAGACAATAGATGAACTACGTAATGCCACCAATGCGGCATTTCAAAACTTGCAAGGACGTTCCATAATTATTTTAAATGCTTTAAAAAGAATAACCACATTATGTCAACATTGCGTTCGAGAAAATGGCAACCATTTTGAGCAGTCCTTTTGATGTGAAAATCTATTAAGGGGTTAATATCGAGGTTAATATTAAGATGAAAAATTACAAGTTTTGTTTAGTTTTATTCTTCCTTAGTGTATAAAATTGTTCATAGCTTACTTAGATTTAACTTGTAAAATTGAATCCAATTACGACCTGTCGTCAGATCACTCACCAGTTGTTGTAACTATAAGTTCTACAAAACTTAATCAACCTACATATCCCAAACTAACCTCTAAAGACACGAACTGGGATGAATTTCGGCAGCATATTGAAGAAAACATAAACCTTGGCATAAGACTGAAACAAAACGAAGAATTAGATGCAGCAGTACAATATTTCACCCAGTTGATCCAAGAGGCAGCGTGGAAATCAACACCGTCGAGCTATGAGGGCAAACGTACCACAGACAATATACCGCTTTACATTCGGCAACTTATAAGCGAAAAGCGCCGAGCTAGAAGAATTTGGCAGCAAACACGCAATGTCGCTGATCAGCACTATTATAATAGACTAACCAGACGATTAAGAACATTACTTAAAGAAATCCAAAATTTCTCGTTTGAAAACTACATCAGCAACTTATCTGTAAATGATAATACGATATGGAAAGCAACAAAAAAATTTAAGAGACCCCAGGCACCCGTTCCACCAATCCGAAAACCAAACGGTGAATGGGCTCGTTCAAACCAAGAGAAAGCAGATGTATTTGCAGCCCATCTGTCAGAAGTCTTTCAACCGTTTGAAGCTGAACCAGGTTATGAGAATACTGAGGCAGAAGATTTCCTTGATATACCCTGCCAAATGACACCACCTATAAAACCTTTCTCTCCAACAGAAGTTAAGGCAGAACTAGACAGATTAAACATACGAAAAGCGCCGGGATACGATCTAATAAATGGACAAATACTAAAAAACTTACCTCGAAAAGCAGTCATCTTTATGACAGTGATATATAACCGCATGCTAAGTCTTGCGTATTATCCCATATTATGGAAGTACGCAAATATAATCATGATACCAAAACCTGGTAAGCCTCCACATGAAAAAACATCATACAGACCAATTAGCTTACTGCCTATACCTGGTAAAGTATTTGAGAAGCTACTACTCCAAAGACTTCGGAAAGACTTTGAATTAGCAACGCTACTACCTCAACACCAGTTTGGATTTCGAAAAAACCTATCAACGATACAACAAGCTCATAGATTAGTAAACACTATCAACAAGAGTCTCGAAGAGAAAAAATACTGTAGTGCAGTATTCATCGATGTGTCGCAAGCATTTGATAAGGTTTGGTACACTGGATTACTTTTCAAACTCAAAACCTCTCTAGCTAGCAACTATTATCTCCTTTTCAAATCCTACCTTTCCGACAGAAACTTCGCAATTAAATACAACGATGCTCTTTCTGGCTACTGTGCTATAAAGTCTGGCGTACCTCAGGGGAGTGTATTGGGTCCCCTCCTCTACTTGATATACACAATGGATATGCCTGAAACGGAAAATACCGTAATAGCCACGTTCGCGGATGATGCAGCGATTCTTTCTACAAATGAAAACCCTCAAACAGCCTCTGAGAATATCCAAATCCACCTAGATCTTCTCGCCAAATGGTTCAAAAAATGGCGAATCAAAGTGAATCAGTCCAAATCGGTGCAAGTCACTTTCACAAACAGAACCGCTACTTGTCCACCAGTAACAATAAGCAATTTACCAGTACCCGTTAAAACCGACGTCAAATACCTGGGACTTCATTTAGACCGTAGGCTAACATGGAATAAACATATACAAATGAAACGCTTGCAACTAAACCTTAAATTTAAACAAATGTATTGGCTCATTGGACGGAAATCGAAGTTATCAATAAACAATAAAGTGCTATTATACAAGACCATGCTGAAACCGATTTGGTCATATGGACTACAGCTATGGGGGTGCGCTAAGCCGACAAGAATTAAAACTATACAAAGTTTTCAATCAAAAGTGCTTCGAGCTTTGGTAGACGCACCTTGGTACATCACAAATAAAACGTTACATGAAGACCTCAAGATTGCGTTCGTCACAGAAGAAATCAAGAAAACAGCTGTCAAATATCATGAAAGGCTCGCTGGACACGAAAATGAACTTGTGGAGCAGCTACTCAACGATAATCCACCTACAAGAAGACTGAATAGATGTTGGCCAATAGATCTGCTGCAGCACTAGATATTACTAGTGCTATATAAGGCGGGGCGTCGCTGGACGTTTCCCCTACCTGTTTAAATAATGTCAACAAATTTACTTAATACTCGTATGATGTAGATTGTAAATTGTAAACTGTCAAAATAAAAAAAAAAGATTTAACTTTTTTAAATTTCTATGTTTGTGATATTCTAATATAACTAAGTCAAAGCCTACTAATACTAATGCTATATAATACAAACTAGTATATGGATATTTTGTAAAATTATAAATTTTAGGTTTACTATTTAAAATACATATCATGTATTATATATTTTTGTAAATCTTATAAAATTTCCAATCAAACGAAAAAAAATATACAGGGTGTCCCGTTAAAAAAAACATAAGTTTAATTTATAGCTAAAAATTGACAGCGCACAGCAAAAATATGACTACGCCACTGGATTCTACGTAAAAAACTGTATAAGATCCAGTTTTTAGCTTTGAGATATGTTAAAGGATAACGGAGATACGAGGGAAGTCCCAAAATGCAATATTTTCAATTTCGCCCTGTATCTCAGAAACGAAGAGGGCTATGAAAATTTTGTTTATACCATCTTTCTTTTTATAAAAAAGTAGCACAGTATTGCGAAAACCGCAACTCCCCCGTAATATCATCAAAAATGGGACACCCTGCTGCCGAATTTGCTTAGATTATTACACAGAAATATTAAAAAAGAAATTAATTAATAATTCTTCAATTTTAGATAAAGATAAGGTAGTGCATGATACATATCCTTAGATTGGTAATTAAATTTTCTGTTTAATGGCACGATGGTCCTTGGTAGGTGCTATTTAAAAAAAGTGAGGTGGGTTTAGCAAATTTTGTTCTTTTATTAAGGGTTTGTTATTGACTTCATTGATAAAATAGCTATTATTATTAGTTGCTAGAGCCAATTAAAACATATTTTTTTCAAGTCACAGCCTTTTATCGTAAAAATTAAAGTTGAAAAAAAAATTTTGCTTGAATACATTTTAATTTAGCGAAACTAGTTTATGTAATATGACTTGTAGATTCCGAAAAACAAAATATACAAGGTGATACATTAAAAAAATTAAAGTTCCCAGCTGGGAGCTAAGACATGCATAAATCTAAACAGTGCAGTACCTTAGCTTCTCCTGGGGTTAGTCGATTCCAGGAGCTCCAGCTGGCGAACAGACGAGCTTCCAAGGCTGCTGAACGTGATTGCGGGGTGAGGAGCCGCTTGGGTGCGTGGGCCGCTGAGCGCTGGCGATGATGGGGGCCCACTAGGTTCCTCGTTATGAGAGTAGAATGTACCCGGGACATTGACGGGGTACACCGGGATACAACCAATTTGCCCAGGGAATTAGCCGCCTTTCGTAAGATTATCCGTGCGAGCAGTAATGTGGACCAAAAAGACTTTTAACAGTGGGATGAGGGGATTCGAGCTTGCGGGCCTACTCGCTCTCGCAGGGCCTGTCGTTCGCGATCGCAGTAGACGGGATTCGACACCTGCACGCGTTGCTTCTGACAGTTCTGCCAAGTTAGCACACGCCAGGAAATGCGGGCATATACAGCGTGCGCCAAAAGTAGAAGACAACGCTCGCTTTCTCGACTGTCATTAACAAATGAAGCTCGTTTATACCTCTCGCGCTCGACGCCATATGCACTAAGTAAACCAGAAACCCTTCTACCGCGTGATTATAAATGCTCTTCCATCAAGTTGCCTTTGAAATATTTGTTAAATTTGAATATGTTGGTGGCACTGTAAGTCTATGTCAAATTCGAGGTTAGCAGTTTAGGTTTTGCTTCAGTCTGTGTCAAAACTGACTATGTATTTGTGTTTACTTCTAAGATAGTCTTCTCTAATTTTTTCCGTTGGGCTTCCTTTATCGTTTTGCTTTGAAAAATTTTTCATTTTTCAAAAGTGCTAGTTTCCCTGTTTTTCAAGTGATCTCGGTTTAGTTTTTGAATTGCAGTGTTTAACTGTTGCAATTCGTAGCCGGATTACTGCTATTGGTAGATGATGGGCACTTGCTATGTCGGCTCCTCGGTAGCTACACACATTTAACAGCTCTCTTTATCACTTTCACTGATGGCCAGATGATCGATTAGGTTTGCGATATGATGGTCTGGGGTTTTGGGTACTGTGTTCATAAATTTGGCTTTTACTTTATTATATTTTTTTTTTGCAAAAACTGTATCGTAAGAATATTATAAGGTAGGCCTTATACTAGCATGCATTCGATGGTCGTTATTAATGTTACTTTCATTACATAGTGGTTTGCACTTTAGGAACTCTTATGATGTCACTAGACGTTGTTTACCACGGTGGACTTAAGTTCAGTAAGATACAACCGGTTGTGGAAAACAGTACCATTCCTTTTATTTACATTAGAACACATACAAATACAAACATATACAACTACGTCAATATAGATTTAAACACAAATACTAATAGTGAAACGTGTAAACGAATGCCGAGAACCAATGAATGCATTAGGCTTTAAGGAAACAGACCAAATAGCCTCCAGAACACGCAGAGTGAGTAGCCTGGTTTTCGAGACTTCGTCCACTCTTGAGAATTTCGGGCGTTGTCCAGTG
>CALNHX010008690.1:0-31496 GCA_940337035.1 Agriotes lineatus
TTGGTTACCGTAGGACGCCGATGTAGGTGGATATATTGTATTTTTTATTTACTGTAAATCCTTCACCGTTGTCTAGCTCTCATATCTACATTATTTTAATGGCTTCAGGAGCTTATTAGGTGCCACTTCCAATTAATGGAAAGCTCAAAACGCAGACAAGCGATCGGTGACGTTTACAGCATGTATTTGTGGTATAGAGTTGGAAAATCATTAATATAAAGCTGTTTCGTACATTACGGTGTAACATTCGATTTTTTGGAACCTAACATATCAAAGTTGGTTACCGTAGGACGACGATGTAGTGGATATATTGTATTTTTTATTTACTAAAAATCCTTCACGTTTTCTAGCTCTCATACCTACATTATTTAGTTAAAATAATGGCTTCAGAAGCTTATTAGGTGCCACATTCAATTAATGGGAAGCTCAAAAAGCAGACAAAGCGATCGGTGACGTTTAACAGCATTCTTTGTGTTAGTAGAATGGAAGCTGTTTCGTACATTACGGTGTAACATTCGACTTTTTGGAACCTAACATATCAAAGTTGGTTACCGTAAGACGACGATGTAGTTGGATATATTGTATTTTTTATTTACTAAAATCCTTCACGTTTTCTAGCTCTCATATCTACATTAATTTAGTTAAAATAATGGCTTCAGGAGCTAATTAGGTGCCACATTATATTAATGGGCAGCTCAAAAGCAGACAAAGCGATCGGTGACGTTTAACAGCATTCTTTGTGTTAGTAGAATTGGAAAATCATTAATATAAAGCTGTTTCGTACATTACGGTGTAACATTCGACTTTTTGGAATCTAACATATCAAAGTTGGTTACCGTAAGACGACGATGTAGTTGGATATATTGTATTTTTTATTTACTAAAAATCCTTCACGTTTTCTAGCTCTCATATCTACATTAATTTAGTTAAAATAATGGCTTCAGGAGCTTATTAGGTGCCACATGCAATTAATGGGAAGCTCAAAAGCAGACAAAGCGATCGGTGACGTTTAACAGCATTCTTTGTGTTAGTAGAATTGGAAAATCATTAATATAAAGCTGTTTCGTACATTACGGTGTAACATTCGACTTTTTGGAACCTAACATATCAAAGTTGGTTACCGTAGGACGACGATGTAGTTGGATATATTGTATTTTTTATATACTAAAAATCCTTCACGTTTTCTAGCTCTCATATCTACATTAATTTAGTTAAAATAATGGCTTCAGGAGCTAATTAGGTGCCACATTATATTAATGGGCAGCTCAAAAAGCAGACAAAGCGATCGGTGACGTTTAACAGCTTTATTTGTGGTAATAGAGTTGGAAAATCATTAATATAAAGCTGTTTCGTACATTACGGTGTAACATTCGATTTTTTGGAACCTAACATATCAAAGTTGGTTACCGTAGGACGACGATGTAGTTGGATATATTGTATTTTTTATTTACTAAAAATCCTTCACGTTTTCTAGCTCTCATATCTACATTAATTTAGTTAAAGTAATGGCTTCAGGAGCTTATTAGGTGCCACATTCAATTAATGGGAAGCTCAAAAAGCAGACAAAGCGATCGGTGACGTTTAACAGCATTATTTGTGGTAATAGAGTTGGAAAATCATTAATATAAAGCTGTTTCGTACATTACGGTGTAACATTCGATTTTTTGGAACCTAACATATCAAAGTTGGTTACCGTAAGACGACGATGTAGTTGGATATATTGTATTTTTTATTTACTAAAAATCCTTCACGTTTTCTAGCTCTCATATCTACATTAATTTAGTTAAAATAATGGCTTCAGGAGCTAATTAGGTGCCACATTCAATTAATGGGCAGCTCAAAAAGCAGACAAAGCGATCGGTGATGTTTAACAGCATAATTTGTGTTAATAGAGTTGGAAAATCATTAATATAAAGCTGTTTCGTACATTACGGTGTAACATTCGATTTTTTGGAACCTAACATATCAAAGTTGGTTACCGTAAGACGACGATGTAGTTGGATATATTATATTTTTTATTTACTAAAAATCCTTCACGTTTTCTAGCTCTCATATCTACATTAATTTAATGGCTTCAGGAGCTTATTAGGTGCCACATTCAATTAATGGAAAGCTCAAAAAGCAGACAAAGCGATCGGTGACGTTTAACAGCATTATTTGTGGTAATAGAGTTGGAAAATCATTAATATAAAGCTGTTTCGTACATTACGGTGTAACATTCGATTTTTTGGAACCTAACATATCAAAGTTGGTTACCGTAAGACGACGATGTAGTTGGATATATTGTATTTTTTATTTACTAAAAATCCTTCACGTTTTCTAGCTCTCATATCTACATTAATTTAGTTAAAATAATGGCTTCAGGAGCTTACTAGGTGCCACATTCAATTAATGGGAAGCTCAAAAAGCAGACAAAGCGATCGGTGACGTTTAACAGCATTATTTGTGGTAATAGAGTTGGAAAATCATTAATATAAAGCTGTTTCGTACATTACGGTGTAACATTCGATTTTTTGGAACCTAACATATCAAAGTTGGTTACCGTAAGACGACGATGTAGTTGGATATATTGTATTTTTTATTTACTAAAAATCCTTCACGTTTTCTAGCTCTCATATCTACATTAATTTAGTTAAAATAATGGCTTCAAGAGCTAATTAGGTGCCACATTCAATTAATGGGCAGCTCAAAAAGCAGACAAAGCGATCGGTGATGTTTAACAGCATAATTTGTGGTAATAGAGTTGGAAAATCATTAATATAAAGCTGTTTCGTACATTACGGTGTAACATTCGATTTTTTGGAACCTAACATATCAAAGTTGGTTACCGTAGGACGCCGATGTAGGTGGATATATTGTATTTTTTATTTACTGTAAATCCTTCACGTTTTCTAGCTCTCATATCTACATTAATTTAATGGCTTCAGGAGCTTATTAGGTGCCACATTCAATTAATGGAAAGCTCAAAAAGCAGACAAAGCGATCGGTGACGTTTAACAGCATTATTTGTGGTAATAGAGTTGGAAAATCATTAATATAAAGCTGTTTCGTACATTACGGTGTAACATTCGATTTTTTGGAACCTAACATATCAAAGTTGGTTACCGTAGGACGACGATGTAGTTGGATATATTGTATTTTTTATTTACTAAAAATCCTTCACGTTTTCTAGCTCTCATACCTACATTAATTTAGTTAAAATAATGGCTTCAGAAGCTTATTAGGTGCCACATTCAATTAATGGGAAGCTCAAAAAGCAGACAAAGCGATTTATGCCGGTTAGACTCCTTCCGCTTAGACTCCTCGGATTAAATTTTCCGAGTAGAGTCCTCCAACTTTTCCCTCAACTAATTACTATTTAATTATTCCGTTTAGACTCCTCGAAATATTAAAGAACGCTTAGTTTGTGTGGATTGAAAATACGACAAATATTCCTTCCCACTCTGCCCAGACTTAAGACTGGCTAAGTATACTAAACATATACAGTGTGTCCTCGGATAGGTAAAACGACTCTTGTAAAACGTAAACATTCTCGATTTAAATTTTTATTTTTTGGGGTTCAGCCCTGCTTGGTTAAAGGTTTCCAACATAACTTTACTTTTTAAAAATCAAGTATGCCTTGGAAATTTTCAAAAAACCTATTTTTCTTTAGAATAACGTGCCTTTTATGTGGCAAACACGACAAAAAATTATTAAGAAAAGTTGTTTAGAATTAACATTTAGGCCCCTATACCAAATTTCAATATCCTCGGCCAACTTTGATCTCTCTCATTGTCTTTTATGATTATTTCCCAAAACAATTAGATTTTTAACAAAGATTTATATTTTTATATATATATATAATTCTTCTGTACGTGTGTATGTGACTGAACTTCTCCTAGACGGCTTGACCGATTTTTATGAAATTTTTTGTATGTGTTTGAGTGGGCCCCTGGATGGTTTAGTTTCACAATTGGCCCCGGTAGGTGGCGCTGCAATCGGGTTCCAGATTTTTTTAAAAAATCTTTTTACGAATTTTACCCCCCCCCCCTCTCCCAATATTTTTTTAAATGAAACAAATCGAAAATTCGAATACCGAAAAAACCATTGTTGAACCCGCTAATGCCAGGCAAACCAACGTTCAGGCATGACAACGTCTGTCGGGTCCGCTACCTCTTAGGGGGTGAAATGGGGTAAATAAGCCTAAAAATCGATATGGGTGTCGTTATTGAGGATTTTTGGGACGTTGATTGCGAAAATGGCATTTATTTTTAATTTAAATTTCATGTAAGGTTGATGAGTAGTCACTGGCAATCATGCTCATACCATAAAGGGTTCACATATCTACCAGACCATCTCACTCACCTTGCATAATAAAAGAAAAATTTCAGCTAATATAATCAGTTTAACAATGTGATACTATTCAACAAATGTCCTATTTTAATCAAATATTGTCTGAAGAAGCTAACTATGTTTAGCGAAACGTTACACAAACTTTTTACGTATTTTTAACAATAAAATTTTAATGTGTCTGACAAAAATCTTTGTGAGTGAGATGGTCTGGTAGATATGTGAACCCTTTATGGCATGAGCATGATTGCCAGTGACTACTCATCAACCTTACATGAAATTTAAATTGCAAAAACAGCTGTTAAACAAAATTTAAATTTTATTTTTAAGTCCAAGACGATGGACATGACATAAAATTAAAACTCTATAGTGGTGAAACGGGGTTTCAGAGACAAATTATTTTTGGGCAGAACAACGTTTGCCGGGTCGGTTAGTTATGAAATAAAAAACTTTGTTAACAATATTTGTTTTTCCATGGCAGTCTTTGTTAAAAGTAAAATTCTTTGATTTGGGACAAACATAAAAGAAAATGTGAGAGATCAAAGTTGGCCGAGGATTTTGAAATTTGGCATAGGTGCCTAAATGTTGATTCTAAAAAATTTTTTTTTAATAACTTTTTGTCGTATTCGCCAAATAAAAGGCACGGTACTCTACAGAAAAATAGATTTTTGAAAATTTCCAAGGCATACTTGATTTTTCAAAACTGAAATTATGTCAGAGTGAAGAAATACAAACATTCCAATGACGTCACCGCCAAAGTCGAGGAGTCTAAACGGAATGCTTAATTAGTTTTTCAAATCCGAGGAGTCTAAACGGAAGAAAAACGGTATAATTAGTCCGAGGACTCTAAACGGAAGGCGTCTAAGCGGAAATCACCGACAAAGCGATCGGTGACGTTTAACAGCATTCTTTGTGTTAGTAGAATTGGAAAATCATTAATATAAAGCTGTTTCGTACATTACGGTGTAACATTCGACTTTTTGGAACCTAACATATCAAAGTTGGTTACCGTAAGACGACGATGTAGTTGGATATATTGTATTTTTTATTTACTAAAATCCTTCACGTTTTCTAGCTCTCATATCTACATTAATTTAGTTAAAATAATGACTTCAGGAGCTAATTAGGTGCCACATTATATTAATGGGCAGCTCAAAAGCAGACAAAGCGATCGGTGACGTTTAACAGCATTCTTTGTGTTAGTAGAATTGGAAAATCATTAATATAAAGCTGTTTGGTACATTACGGTGTAACATTCAACTTTTTGGAATCTTGTAACACTGGCCCTTCTCATAAGGGTTGTTAATCTTTACGCTCGTCGGGTAGCTATTAAACAGTCGGAGATAATTTTGGTTCCTCAGATATATGATAATTTAGCATACAAAAACACCATCGGAATACATTTAAACAGTTTAATATATTTACCTACGATACATTTAGGTATTTTAACATTCATTATTAACAAGAAGTTACAATAAACTCGTATGGACGGTTGAAGCTGATAACAGGCGTACTTATCGTCGGCCAGGCATTGCACGTGCGGTTGATAATGGTCCTTGCGCAGTAGCTGGAATCAAAACAGAGTTAAACGGTCTGCTAATTATACAGTAAATCATATCACGGCTCTAGAGATTTTACTGATAGTGCAGGGGGTGAAGCCCGCCTCTAAATTCATTTAGAGATGTCCGGAGACCGTTAAGCTAGAAAGGCCGCATTGCGTTAACAAATATGATTTTAAGTTCAGAGTCCGAGCGCCGACCAAATATTGCCGCTTTTCCTCCAAAGCGGGCCGGGGAAATCTCGCGCTCTCGGACTATATTACGACTGGCAAATTTAACTTACAACGACTGCTAACTTTGAGCACGGACGGTTTCAAATATGAATGGAAATACAAGTTTAAAGCTTGAGTGCGGGCTATTTTGATTACGTTTGGAGATTACAATGAATGCTAGTTTAAAGTACAGATGCGGATTATTTCAATGCTGAATTGAAATTAACAGGAATACAAATTTACAGGTCGGATGCGGGTTACTTTAATTATGAATTAAAATCGAATGTATTGAAATCAAAAATAGACAGCTTCGGGTCGAAACTCAAATGTTTCGGCAGTTGTCTGCAGGGCAAGAATTGAATCTCGGGGCTTCTAATGCCAAAATGATTAATGGAATTATTGGACCTAATTAATAACGGGGTTATTTACAGGGAAACCCTTTGGGCTAACGTAGTGGGTCTCCTAGCGGAGCCTTCCACTTCAAGCGAGCTCTGGGTTTATTAATCAGGAAATTTCTGGCACGCAAAGTGGGTTTTCTAGTGAAATCTTCCACTTCGAACGAGCCCCGGGATTGTTAATCAACTAAGTTTTAAATACGCAAAGTGGGTTTTCTAGCAGAAATCGTCCACTTCAAACGTACTCTGGGAAAATTAACAGGAAGTTCGCAAAGTGGGTTTTCTAGCGGAAATCTTCCACTTCGAACGAACTCTAGGTCTGGCCTACCAGCGGATATCGGAAGGAAATCAGGATCGGGAACTGGAGTCGGACTGGGGTCTGGAGAGTCTCTGGGAAAATCTGCTGGAATCTAGTGGGATCTCGTGGGAATCTCGTGGCGATTGAACGGTACAGCTCCTTTTATGGGCCCTAGAAAAGTCCTCAAGTGGGGATAGCAAGTGGGGATGGCTGCGCGCTACTCGACTCGGTACCTCCTTGTTATCTCTGGACGTGACGTCGGTCCCTGCGCGCTTATCATTACGGGCAATTATGAACAAGAGATAACGCGAGACTGTGCGATGCGTAAATTAAACACATTTTTATTGTGTAATAATAATTTACGCGGAGGCTAGCGTTACAATCTAACATATCAAAGTTGGTTACCGTAAGACGACGATGTAGTTGGATATATTGTATTTTTTATTTACTAAAAATCCTTCACGTTTTCTAGCTCTCATATCTACATTAATTTAGTTAAAATAATGGCTTCAGGAGCTAATTAGGTGCCACATTATATTAATGGGCAGCTCAAAAAGCAGACAAAGCGATCGGTGACGTTTAGCAGCATTATTTGTGGTAATAGAGTTGGAAAATCATTAATATAAAGCTGTTTCGTACATTACGGTGTAACATTCGATTTTTTGGAACCTAACATATCAAAGTTGGTTACCGTAGGACGACGATGTAGTTGGATATATTGTATTTTTTATTTACTAAAAATCCTTCACGTTTTCTAGCTCTCATATCTACATTAATTTAGTTAAAATAATGGCTTCAGGAGCTTATTAGGTGCCACATTCAATTAATGGGAAGCTCAAAAAGCAGACAAAGCGATCGGTGAGGTTTAACAGCATTCTTTGTGTTAGTAGAATTGGAAAATCATTAATATAAAGCTGTTTCGTACATTACGGTGTAACATTCGACTTTTTGGAATCTAACATATCAAAGTTGGTTACCATAAGACGACGATGTAGTTGGATATATTGTATTTTTTATTTACTAAAAATCCTTCACGTTTTCTAGCTCTCATATCTACATTAATTTAGTTAAAATAATGGCTTCAGGAGCTAATTAGGTGCCACATTATATTAATGGGCAGCTCAAAAAGCAGACAAAGCGATCGGTGACGTTTAACAGCATAATTTGTGTTAATAGAGTTGGAAAATCATTAATATAAAGCTGTTTCGTACATTACGGTGTAACATTCGATTTTTTGGAACCTAACATATCAAAGTTGGTTACCGTAGGACGACGATGTAGTTGGATATATTGTATTTTTTATTTACTAAAAATCCTTCACGTTTTCTAGCTCTCATATCTACATTAATTTAATGGCTTCAGGAGCTTATTAGGTGCCACATTCAATTAATGGAAAGCTCAAAAAGCAGACAAAGCGATCGGTGACGTTTAACAGCATTCTTTGTGTTAGTAGAATTGGAAAATCATTAATATAAAGCTGTTTCGTACATTACGGTGTAACATTCGATTTTTTGGAACCTAACATATCAAAGTTGGTTACCGTAGGACGACGATGTAGTTGGATATAATGTATTTTTTATTTACTAAAAATCCTTCACGTTTTCTAGTTCTCATATCTACATTAATTTAGTTAAAATAATGGCTTCAGGAGCTTATTAGGTGCCACATTCAATTAATGGGAAGCTCAAAAAGCAGACAAAGCGATCGGTGACGTTTAACAGCATTCTTTGTGTTAGTAGAATTGGAAAATCATTAATATAAAGCTGTTTTGTACATTACGGTGTAACATTCGACTTTTTGGAACCTAACATATCAAAGTTGGTTACCGTAAGACGACGATGTAGTTGGATATATTGTATTTTTTATATACTAAAAATCCTTCACGTTTTCTAGCTCTCATATCTACATTAATTTAGTTAAAATAATGGCTTCAGGAGCTAATTAGGTGCCACATTATATTAATGGGCAACTCAAGAAGCAGACAAAGCGATCGGTGACGTTTAACAGCATTATTTGTGGTAATAGAGTTGGAAAATCATTAATATAAAGCTGTTTCGTACATTACGGTGTAACATTCGATTTTTTGGAACCTAACATATCAAAGTTGGTTACCGTAGGACGACGATGTAGTTGGATATATTGTATTTTTTATTTACTAAAAATCCTTCACGTTTTCTAGCTCTCATATCTACATTAATTTAGTTAAAATAATGGCTTCAGGAGCTTATTAGGTGCCACATTCAATTAATGGGAAGCTCAAAAAGCAGACAAAGCGATCGGTGAGGTTTAACAGCATTCTTTGTGTTAGTAGAATTGGAAAATCATTAATATAAAGCTGTTTCGTACATTACGGTGTAACATTCGATTTTTTGGAACCTAACATATCAAAGTTGGTTACCGTAGGACGACGATGTAGTTGGATATATTGTATTTTTTATTTACTAAAAATCCTTCACGTTTTCTAGCTCTCATATCTACATTAATTTAATGGCTTCAGGAGCTTATTAGGTGCCACATTCAATTAATGGCAAGCTCAAAAAGCAGACAAAGCGATCGGTGACGTTTAACAGCATTATTTGTGGTAATAGGGTTGGAAAATCATTAATATAAAGCTGTTTCGTACATTACGGTGTAACATACGATTTTTTGGAACCTAACATATCAAAGTTGGTTACCGTAAGACGACGATGTAGTTGGATATAATGTATTTTTTATTTACTAAAAATCCTTCACGTTTTCTAGCTCTCATACCTACATTAATTTAGTTAAAATAATGGCTTCAGGAGCTTATTAGGTGCCACATTCAATTAATGGGAAGCTCAAAAAGCAGACAAAGCGATCGGTGACGTTTAACAGCATTCTTTGTGTTAGTAGAATTGGAAAATCATTAATATAAAGCTGTTTCGTACATTACGGTGTAACATTCGACTTTTTGGAACCTAACATATCAAAGTTGGTTACCGTAAGACGACGATGTAGTTGGATATATTGTATTTTTTATTTACTAAAAATCCTTCACGTTTTCTAGCTCTCATATCTTCATTAATTTAGTTAAAATAATGGCTTCAGGAGCTTATTAGGTGCCACATTCAATTAATGGGATGCTCAAAAAGCAGCTAAAGCGAACGGTGACGTTTAGCAGCATTATTTGTGTTAGTAGAATTAGCAAATAATTAATATAAAACTATTCCGTACATTACTGTGTATCATTCGATTTTTTGGAACCTACCAATTCAAAGTTGGTTGCAATAAGACGCCATAGAGTTAAATAAATTGTATTTTTTATTTACTATAAATCCTGTAAGTTTCCTAGCTCTCATTTCTATATTAATCTAGTTAAAATAATGGCTTCAGGAGCTTATTAGGTGCCACATTCAATTAATGGAAAGCTCAAAAAGCAGACAAAGCGATCGGTGACGTTTAACAGCATTCTTTGTGTTAGTAGAAATGGAAAATCATTAATATTAAGCTGTTTCGTACATTACGGTGTAACATTCGACTTTTTAGAACCTAACATATCAAAGTTGGTTACCGTAGGACGACGATGTAGTTGGATATATTGTATTTTTTATTTACTAAAAATTTTTCACATTTTCTAGCTCTCATATCTACATTAATTTAGTTAAAATAATGGCTTTAGGAGCTTATTAGGTGGCACATTCAATTAATGGGAAGCTCAAAAAGCAGACAAAGCGATCGGTGACGTTTAACAGCATTATTTGTGTTAATAGAGTTGCAAAATCATTAATATAAAGCTGTTTCGTACATTACGGTGTAACATTCGATTTTTTGGAACCTAACATATCAAAGTTGGTTACCGTAGGACGACGATGTAGTTGGATATATTGTATTTTTTATTTACTAAAAATCCTTCACGTTTTCTAGCTCTCATATCTACATTAATTTAGTTAAAATAATGGCTTCAGGAGCTTATTAGGTGCCACATTCAATTAATGGGAAGCTCAAAAAGCAGACAAAGCGATCGGTGACGTTTAACAGCATTCTTTGTGTTAGTAGAATTGGAAAATCATTAATATAAAGTTGTTTCGTACATTACGGTGTAACATTCGACTTTTTGGAACCTAACATATCAAAGTTGGTTACCGTAAGACGACGATGTAGTTGGATATATTGTATTTTTTATTTACTAAAAATCCTTCACGTTTTCTAGGTCTCATATCTACATTAATTTAGTTAAAATAATGGCTTCAGGAGCTAATTAGGTGCCACATTATATTAATGGGCAGCTCAAAAAGCAGACAAAGCGATCGGTGACGTTTAACAGCATTATTTGTGGTAATAGAGTTGGAAAATCATTAATATAAAGCTGTTTCGTACATTACGGTGTAACATTCGATTTTTTGGAACCTTACATATCAAAGTTGGTTACCGTAGGACGACGATGTAGTTGGATATATTGTATTTTTTATTTACTAAAAATCCTTCACGTTTTCTAGCTCTCATATCTACATTAATTTAGTTAAAATAATGGCTTCAGGAGCTTATTAGGTGCCACATTCAATTAATGGAAGCTCAAAAAGCAGACAAAGCGATCGGTGACGTTTAACAGCATTATTTGTGGTAATAGAGTTGGAAAATCAATAATATAAAGCTGTTTCGTACATTACGGTGTAACATTCGATTTTTTGAAACCTAACATATCAAAGTTGGTTACCGTAGGCGACGATGTAGTTGGATATATTGTATTTTTTATTTACTAAAAATCCTTCACGTTTTCTAGCTCTCATATCTACATTAATTTAATGGCTTCAGGAGCTTATTAGGTGCCACATTCAATTAATGGAAAGCTCAAAAAGCAGACAAAGCGATCGGTGACGTTTAACAGCATTATTTGTGTTAATAGAGTTGGAAAATCATTAATATAAAGCTGTTTCGTACATTACGGTGTAACATTCGATTTTTTGGAACCTAACATATCAAAGTTGGTTGCAATAAGACGCCATAGAGTTAAATAAATTGTATTTTTTATTTACTATAAATCCTGTAAGTTTCCTAGCTCTCATTTCTATATTAATCTAGTTAAAATAATTGCTTCACTAGCTTATTAGGTGCCACATTCAATTAATGGGAAGCTCAAAAAGCAGACAAAGCGATCGGTGACGTTTAACAGCATTATTTGTGTTAATAGAGTTGGAAAATCATTAATATAAAGCTGTTTCGTACATTACGGTGTAACATTCGATTTTTTGGAACCTAACATATCAAAGTTGGTTACCGTAAGACGACTATGTAGTTGGATATATTGTATTTTTTTGTTACTAAAAATCCTTCACGTTTTCTAGCTCTCATATCTACATTAATTTAGTTAAAATAATGGCTTCAGGAGCTTATTAGGTGCCACATTCAATTAATGGGATGCTCAAAAAACAGACAAAGCGATCGGTGACGTTTAACAGCATTATTTGTGTTAATAGAGTTGGAAAATCATTAATATATAGCTGTTTCGTACATTACGGTGTAACATTCGATTTTTTGGAACCTAACATATCAAAGTTGGTTACCGTAGGACGACGATGTAGTTGGATATATTGTATTTTTTATTTACTAAAAATCCTTCACGTTTTCTAGCTCTTATATCTACATTAATTTAGTTAAAATAATGGCTTCAGGAGCTTATTAGGTTCCACATTCAATTAATGGGAAGCTCAAAAAGCAGACAAAGCGATCGGTGACGTTTAACAGCATTCTTTGTGTTAGTAGAATTGGAAAATCATTAATATAAAGCTGTTTCGTACATTACGGTGTAACATTCGACTTTTTGGAACCTACCAATTCAAAGTTGGTTGCAGTAAGACGCCATAGAGTTAAATAAATTGTATTTTTTATTTACTATAAATCCTGTAAGTTTCCTAGCTCTTATTTCTATATTAATCTAGTTAAAATAATGGCTTCAGGAGCTTATTAGGTGCCACATTCAATTAATGGGAAGCTCAAAAAGCAGACAAAGCGATCGGTGACGTTTAACAGCATTATTTGTGGTAATAGAGTTGGAAAATCATTAATATAAAGCTGTTTCGTACATTACGGTGTAACATTCGATTTTTTGGAACCTAACATATCAAAGTTGGTTACCGTAGGACGACGATGTAGTTGGATATATTGTATTTTTTATTTACTAAAAATCTTTCACGTTTTCTAGCTCTCATATCTACATTAATTTAGTTAAAATAATGGCTTCAGGAGCTTATTAGGTGCCACATTCAATTAATGGGAAGCTCAAAAAGCAGACAAAGCGATCGGTGAGGTTTAACAGCATTCTTTGTGTTAGTAGAATTGGAAAATCATTCATATAAAGCTGTTTCGTACATTACGGTGTAACATTCGATTTTTTGGAACCTAACATATCAAAGTTGGTTGCAATAAGACGCCATAGAGTTACATAAATTGTATTTTTTATTTACTATAAATCCTGTAAGTTTCCTAGCTCTCATTTCTATATTAATCTAGTTAAAATAATTGCTTCACTAGCTTATTAGGTGCCACATTCAATTAATGGGAAGCTCAAAAAGCAGACAAAGCGATCGGTGACGTTTAACAGCATTATTTGTGTTAATAGAGTTGGAAAATCATTAATATAAAGCTGTTTCGTACATTACGGTGTAACATTCGATTTTTTGGAACCTAACATATCAAAGTTGGTTACCGTAAGACGACTATGTAGTTGGATATATTGTATTTTTTTGTTACTAAAAATCCTTCACGTTTTCTAGCTCTCATATCTACATTAATTTAGTTAAAATAATGGCTTCAGGAGCTTATTAGGTGCCACATTCAATTAATGGGATGCTCAAAAAACAGACAAAGCGATCGGTGACGTTTAACAGCATTATTTGTGTTAATAGAGTTGGAAAATCATTAATATATAGCTGTTTCGTACATTACGGTGTAACATTCGATTTTTTGGAACCTAACATATCAAAGTTGGTTACCGTAGGACGACGATGTAGTTGGATATATTGTATTTTTTATTTACTAAAAATCCTTCACGTTTTCTAGCTCTCATATCTACATTAATTTAGTTAAAATAATGGCTTCAGGAGCTTATTAGGTTCCACATTCAATTAATGGGAAGCTCAAAAAGCAGACAAAGCGATCGGTGACGTTTAACAGCATTCTTTGTGTTAGTAGAATTGGAAAATCATTAATATAAAGCTGTTTCGTACATTACGGTGTAACATTCGACTTTTTGGAACCTACCAATTCAAAGTTGGTTGCAGTAAGACGCCATAGAGTTAAATAAATTGTATTTTTTATTTACTATAAATCCTGTAAGTTTCCTAGCTCTTATTTCTATATTAATCTAGTTAAAATAATGGCTTCAGGAGCTTATTAGGTGCCACATTCAATTAATGGGAAGCTCAAAAAGCAGACAAAGCGATCGGTGACGTTTAACAGCATTATTTGTGGTAATAGAGTTGGAAAATCATTAATATAAAGCTGTTTCGTACATTACGGTGTAACATTCGATTTTTTGGAACCTAACATATCAAAGTTGGTTACCGTAGGACGACGATGTAGTTGGATATATTGTATTTTTTATTTACTAAAAATCTTTCACGTTTTCTAGCTCTCATATCTACATTAATTTAGTTAAAATAATGGCTTCAGGAGCTTATTAGGTGCCACATTCAATTAATGGGAAGCTCAAAAAGCAGACAAAGCGATCGGTGAGGTTTAACAGCATTCTTTGTGTTAGTAGAATTGGAAAATCATTCATATAAAGCTGTTTCGTACATTACGGTGTAACATTCGATTTTTTGGAATCTAACATATCAAAGTTGGTTACCGTAAGACGACGATGTAGTTGGATATATTGTATTTTTTATTTACTAAAAATCCTTCACGTTTTCTAGCTCTCATATCTACATTAATTTAGTTAAAATAATGGCTTCAGGAGCTTATTAGGTGCCACATTCAATTAATGGGATGCTCAAAAAGCAGCTAAAGCGAACGGTGACGTTTAGCAGCATTATTTGTGTTAGTAGAATTGGCAAATCATTAATATAAAGCTGTTTCGTACATAACGGTGTAACATTCGATTTTTTGGAACCTAACATTTCCAAATTGGTTACCGTAAGACGAAGATGTAGTTGGATATATTGTATTTTTTATTTACTATAAATCCTGCAAGTTTCCTAGCTCTCATTTCTATATTAATCTAGTTAAAATAATGGCTTCATGAGCTTATTAGGTGCCATAGTCATTTAATGGAAAACTCAAAAATCAGCCAAAGCGAACGGTGACGTTTAGCAGCAGTATTTATGTTAGTAGAATTGGCAAATCATTAATATAAAGCTGTTTCTTACATAACGGTGTAACATTCGATTTTTTGGAACCTAACATTTCAAAATTGGTTACCCTAAGACGCCGATGGAGTTAGTTATATTGTATTTTTTATTTACTAAAAATCCTGCAAGTTTCCTAGCTCTCATATCTACATTAATTTAGTTAAAATAATGGCTTTAGGAGCTTATTAGGTGCCATATTCAATTAATGGGAAGCTTAAAAGGCAGACAACGCGATCGGTGGCGTTTAACAGCATTATTTGTGTTAATAGAATTGGAAAATCATTAATAGAAAGCTGTTTCGTACATTACGGTGTAACATTCGATTTTTTGGAACCTAACATATCAAAGTGGTTACCGTAAGACGACGATGTAGTTGGATATACTGTATTTTTTATTTTCTAAAAATCCTTCACGTTTTCTAGCTCTCATATCTACATTAATTTAGTTAAAATAATGGCTTCAGGAGCTTATTAGGTGCCACATTCAATTTTTGGGAAGCTCAAAAAGCAGCTAAAGCGAACGGTGATGTTTAGCAGCATTATTTGTGTTAGTACAATTGGCAAATAATTAATATAAAGCTATTCCGTACATTACTGTGTTACATTCGATTTTTTGGAACCTAACAATTCAAAGTTGGTTGCGCTAAGACGCCGATAGGTTAAATAAATTGTATTTTTTATTTACTATAAATCCTGCAAGTTTCCTAGCTCTCATTTCTATATTAATCTAGTTAAAATAATTGCTTCATGAGCTTATTAGGTGCCATAGTCAATTAATGGGAAGCTCAAAAATCAGCCAAAGCGAACGCTGACGTTTAGCAGCATTATTTATGTTAGTAGAATTATAAAATCATTAATATAAAGCTATTCCGTACATTACGGTGTAACATTCGCTTTTTTGGAACGCAACAATTTAAAGGTGGTTGCCCTAAGACGCCGATGGAGTTAGCTATATTGTATTTTTTATTTACTAAAAATCCTGCAAGTTTCCTAGCTCTCATATCTACATTAATTTAGTTAAAATAATGGCTTTAGGAGCTTATTAGGTGCCATATTCAATTAATGGAAAGCTTAAAAAGCAGACAACGCGATCGGTGACGTTTAACAGCATCATTTGTGTTAATAGAATTGGAAAATCATTAATAGAAAGCTGTTTCGTACATTACGGTGTAACATTCGATTTTTTGGAACCTAACATATCAAAGTGGTTACCGTAAGACGACGATGTAGTTGGATATATTGTATTTTTTATTTTCTAAAAATCCTTCACGTTTTCTAGCTCTCATATCTACATTAATTTAGTTAAAATAATGGCTTCAGGAGCTTATTAGGTGCCACATTCAATTTTTGGGAAGCTCAAAAAGCAGCTAAAGCGAACGGTGACGTTTAGCAGCATTATTTGTGTTAGTAGAATTGTCAAATCATTAATATAAAGCTATTCCGTACATTACTGTGTAACATTCGCTTTTTTGGAACCCAACAATTTAAAGGTGGTTGCCCTAAGACGCCGATGGAGTTAGATATATTGTATTTTTTATTTACTAAAAATCCTGCAGGTTTCCTAGCTCTCATATCTACATTAATTTAGTTTAAATAATGGCTTTAGGAGTTTATTAGGTGCCATATTCAATTAATGGGAAGCTTAAAAAGCAGACAAAGGGATCGGTGACGTTTAGCAGCATTATTTGTGTTAGTAGAATTGTCAAATCATTAATATAAAGCTATTCCGTACATTACTGTGTAACATTCGATTTTTTGGAACATAACATATCAAAGTTGGTTACCGTAAGACGACGATGTAGTTGGATATATTGTATTTTGTATTTACTAAAAATCCTTCAAGATTCCTAGCTCTCATATCTACATTAATTTAGTTAAAATAAAGGCTTCATGAGCTTATTAGGTGCCACATTCAATTAATGGGAAGCTTAAAAAGCAGATAAAGTAAACGGTGACGTTTAGCAGCATTATTTGTGTTAGTAGAATTGGCAAATCGTTAATTTAAAGCTATTCCATACTTTACTATGTAACATTCGCTTTTTTGGAACCCAACAATTTAAAGGTGGTTGCGCTAAGACGCCGATGGAGTTAGATATATTGTATTTTTTATTTACTAAAAATCCTGCAAGTTTTCTAGCTCTCATATCTACATTAATTTAGTTAAAATAATTGCTTTATTAGCTTATTAAGTGCCATATTCAATTAATGGGAAGCTTAAAAAGCAGACAAAGCGATCGGTGACGTTTAACAGCATTATTTGTGTTAGTAGAATTGGAAAATCATTAATATAAAGCTGTTTCGTACATTACGGTGTAACATTCGATTTTTTGGAACCTAACATATCAGAGTTGGTTACCGTAAGACGACGATGTAGTTGGATATATTGTATTTTTTTTTTACTAAAAATCCTGCAGGCTTCCTAGCTCTCATATCTACCTTAATTTAGTTAAAATAATGGCTTTAGGAGTTTATTAGGTGCCACATTCAATTAATGGGAAGCTTAAAAAGCAGCTAAAGTAAACGGTGACGTTTAGCAGCATTATTTGTGTTAGTAGAATTGGCAAATCATTAATTTAAAGCTATTCCATACTTTACTGTGTAACATTCGCTTTTTTGGAACCCAACAATTTAAAGGTGGTTGCGCTAAGACGCCGATGGAGTTAGATATATTGTATTTTTTATTTACTAAAAATCCTTCAAGTTTTCTAGCTCTCATATCTACATTAATTTAGTTAAAATAATGGCTTTATTAGCTTATTAAGTGCCATATTCAATTAATGGCAAGCTTAAAAAGCAGACAAAGCGATCGGTGACGTTTAACAGCATTATTTGTGTTAGTAGAATTGAAAAATCATTAATATAAAGCTGTTTCGTACATTACGGTGTAACATTCGATTTTTTGGAACCTAACATATCAGAGTTGGTTACCGTAAGACGACGATGTAGTTGGATATATTGTATTTTTTATTTACTAAAAATCCTTCAAGATTCCTAGCTCTCATATCTACATTAATTTAGTTAAAATAAAGGCTTCATGAGCTTATTAGGTGCCACATTCAATTAATGGGAAGCTTAAAAAGCAGACAAAGGGATCGGTGACGTTTAGCAGCATTATTTGTGTTAGTAGAATTGTCAAATCATTAATATAAAGCTATTCCGTACATTACTGTGTAACATTCGATTTTTTGGAACCTAACATATCAAAGTTGGTTACCGTAAGACGACGATGTAGTTGGATATATTGTATTTTTTATTTGCTAAAAATCCTTCAAGATTCCTAGCTCTCATATCTACATTAATTTAGTTAAAATAAAGGCTTCATGAGCTTATTAGGTTCCACATTCAATTAATGGGAAGCTTAAAAAGCAGCTAAAGTAAACGGTGACGTTTAGCAGCATTATTTGTGTTAGTAGAATTGGCAAATCATTAATTTAAAGCTATTGCATACTTTACTGTGTAACATTCGATTTTTTGGAACCTAACATATCAGAGTTGGTTACCGTAAGACGACGATGTAGTTGGATATATTGTATTATTTATTTACTAAAAATCCTTCTAGTTTCCTAGCTCTCATATCTACATTAATTTAGTTAAAATAATGGCTTTAGGAGCTTATTAGGTGCCATATTCAATTAATGGGAAGCTTAAAAAGCAAACAAAGCGATCGGTGACGTTTAACAGCATTATTTGTGTTAGTAGAATTGGAAAATCATTAATATAAAGCTGTTTTGAACATTCCGGTGTAACATTCGATTTTTTGGAACCTAACATATCAAAGTTGGTTGCACTAAGACGCCCATGGAGTTGGATATATTGTATTTTTTATTTACTAAAAATTCTTCCAGTTTCCATGCTCTCATATCTACATTAATTTAGTTAAAATAATGGCTTCAGGAGCTTATTAGGTGCCACATTCAATAAATGGGAAGCTCAAAAAGCAGCTAAAGCGAACGGTGACGTTTAGCAGCATTATTTGTGCTGGTAGAATTGTCAAATCATTAATATAAAGCTATTCCGTACATTACTGTGTAACATTCGATTTTTTGGAACCTAACAATTCAAAGTTGGTTGCCCTAAGACGCCGATGGAGTTAGATACATTGTATTTTTTATTTACTAAAAATCCTGTAAGTTTCCTAGCTCTCATATCTACATTAATTTAGTTAAAATAATGGCTTCAGGAACTTATTAGGTGCCACATTCAATAAATGGGAAGCTCAAAACGCAGCTAAAACGAACGGTGACGTTTAGCAGCATTGTTTGTGTTAGTAGAATTGGAAAATCATTAATATAAAGCTGTTTTGAACATTCCGGTGTAACATTCGATTTTTTGGAACCTAACATATCAAAGTTGGTTGCACTAAGACGCCCATGGAGTTGGATATATTGTATTTTTTATTTACTAAAAATTCTTCCAGTTTCCATGCTCTCATATCTACATTAATTTAGTTAAAATAATGGCTTCAGGAGCTTATTAGGTGCCACATTCAATAAATGGGAAGCTCAAAAAGCAGCTAAAGCGAACGGTGACGTTTAGCAGCATTATTTGTGCTGGTAGAATTGTCAAATCATTAATATAAAGCTATTCCGTACATTACTGTGTAACATTCGATTTTTTGGAACCTAACAATTCAAAGTTGGTTGCCCTAAGACGCCGATAGAGTTAAATAAATTGTATTTTTTATTTACTATAAATCCTGCAAGTTTCCTAGCTCTCATTTCTATATTAATCTAGTTAAAATAATGGCTTCATGAGCTTATTAGGTGCCATAGTCAATTAATGGGAAGCTCGAAAATCAGCCAAAGCGAACGGTGACGTTTAGCAGCATTATTTATGTTAGTAGAATTGGCAAATCATTAATATAAAGCTATTCCGTACATTACGGTGTAACATTCGCTTTTTTGGAACCCATCAATTTAAAGGTGGTTGCCCTAAGACGCCGATGGAGTTAGATATATTGTATTTTCTATTTCCTAAAAATCCTGCAAGTTTCCTAGCTCTCATATCTACATTAATTTAGTTAAAATAATGGCCTTATTAGCGTATTAAGTGCCATATTAAATTAATGGGAAGCTTAAAAAGCAGACAAAGCGATCGGTGACGTTTAACAGCATTATTTGTGTTAGTAGAATTGGAAAATCATTAATATAAAGCTGTTTCGTACATTACGGTGTAACATTCGATGTTTTGGAACCTAACATATCAGAGTTGGTTACTGTAAGACGACGATGTAGTTGGATATATTGTATTTTTTATTTACTAAAAATCCTTCAAGTTTCCTAGCTCTCATATCTACATTAATTTAGTTAAAATAATGGCTTTAGGAGCTTATTAGGTGTCATATTCAATTAATGGGAAGCTTAAAAATTAGACAAAGCGATCGGTGACATTTAACAGCATTATTTGTGTTAGTAGAATTGGAAAATCATTAATATAAAGCTATTCCGAACATTACGGTGTAACATTCGCTTTTTTGGAACCCAACAATTTAAAGGTGGTTGCCCTAAGACGCCAATGGAGTTAGATATATTGTATTTTTTATTTGCTAAAAATCCTGCAAGTTTCCTAGCTCTCATATATACATTAATTTAGTTAAAATAATGGCTTCAGGAGCTAATTAGGTGCCACATTCAATAAATGGGAAGCTCAAAAAGCAGCTAAAGCGAACGGTGACGTTTAGCAGCATTATTTGTGTTAGTAGAATTGGCAAATCATTAATATAAAACTGTTTCGTACATTACGGTGTAACATTCGATTTTTTGGAACCTAACATATCAGAGTTGGTTACCGTAAGACGACGATGTAATTGGATATATTGTATTTTTTATTTACTAAAAATCCTTCAAGTTTCCTAGCTCTCATATCTACATTAATTTAGTTAAAATAATGGCTTTAGGAGCTTATTAGGTGTCATATTCAATTAATGGGAAGCTTAAAAAGCAGACAAAGCGATCGGTGACGTTTAACAGCATTATTTGTGTTAGTAGAATTGGAAAATCATTAATATAAAGCTTTTTCGTACATTCCGGTGTAACATTCGATTTTTTGGAACCTAACAATTCAAAGTTGGTTGCCCTAAGACGCCGATAGAGTTAAATAAATTGTATATTTTATTTACTATAAATCCTGCAAGTTTCCTAGCTCTCATTTCTATATTAATTTAGTTAAGATAATGGTTTCATGAGCTCATTAGTTGCCATAGTCAATTAATGGGAAACTCATAAATCAGCGAAAGCGAACGGTGACGTTTAGCAGCATTATTTATTTTAGTAGAATTGTCAAATCATTAATATAAAGCTATTCCGTACATTACTGTGTAACATTCGATTTTTTCGAACCTAACAATTTAAAGGTGGTTGCCCTAAGACGCCGATGGAGTTAGATATATTGTATTTTCTATTTACTAAAAATCCAGCAAGTTTCCTAGCTCTCATTTCTATATTAATCTAGTTAAAATAATGGCTTCATGAGCTTATTAGGTGCCATAGTCAATTAATGGGAAGCTCAAAATTCAGCCAAAGCGAAGGGTGACGTTTAGCAGCATTATTTGTGTTAGTAGAATAGTCAAATCATTAATATAAAGCTATTCCGTACATTACTGTGTAACATTCGTTTTTTTGGAACCCAACAATTTAAAGGTGGTTGCCCTAAGACGCCGATGGAGTTAGATATATTGTATTTTCTATTTACTAAAAATCCAGCAAGTTTCCTAGCTCTCATTTCTATATTAATCTAGTTAAAATAATGGCTTCATGAGCTTATTAGGTGCCATAGTCAATTAATGGGAAGCTCAAAAATCCGCCAAAGCGAACGGTGACGTTTAGCAGCATTATTTGTGTTAGTAGAATTGTCAAATCATTAATATAAAGCTATTCCGTACATTACTGTGTAACATTCGATTTTTTCGAACCTAACATATCAAAGTTGGTTGCCCTAAGACGCCGATGGAGTTAGATATATTGTATTTTTTATTTACTAAAACTCCTGCAAGTTTCCTAGCTCTCATATCTACATTAATTTAGTTAAAATAATGGCTTCAGGAGCTAATTAGGTGCCACATTCAATAAATGGGAAGCTCAAAAAGCAGCTAAAGCGAACGGTGACGTTTAGCAGCATTATTTGTGTTAGTAGAATTGTCAAATCATTAATATAAAGCTATTCCGTACATTACTGTGTAACATTCGATTTTTGGGAACCTAACAATTCAAAGTTGGTTGCCCTAAGACGCCGATAGAGTTAAATAAATTGTATTTTTTATTTACTATAAATCCTGCAAGTTTCCTAGCTCTCATTTCTATATTAATCTAGTTAAAATAATGGCTTCATGAGCTTATTAGGTGCCATAGTCAATTAATGGGAAGCTCAAAAATCAGCCAAAGCGAACGGTGATGTCAAATCATTAATATAAAGCTTTTCCGTACATTACTGTGTAACATTCGATTTTTTGGAACCTAACATATCAAAGTTGGTTGCCCTAAGACGCCGATGGAGTTCGATATATTGTATTTTCTATTTACTAAAAATCCTGCAAGTTTCCTAGCTCTCATATCTACATTAATTTAGTTAAAATAATGGCTTTAGGAGCTTATTAGGTGCCATATTCAATTAATGGGAAGCTTAAAAAGCAGACAAAGAGATCGGTGACGTTTAACAGCATTATTTGTGTTAGTAGAATTGGAAAATCATCAATATAAAGCTGTTTCTTACATTACGGTGTAACTTTCGATATTTTATAACCTCACATATCAAAGTTGGTTACCGTAAGACGACGATGTAGTTGGATCAGAAATGTGGTAAATATTTACCACATCTCTGAGTTGGATATATTGTATTTTCTATTTACTAAAAATCCTGCAAGTTTCCTAGCTCTCATATCTACATTAATTTAGTTAAAATAATGGCTTTAGGAGCTTATTAGGTGCCATATTCAATTAATGGGAAGCTTAAAAAGCAGACAAAGCGATCGGTGACGTTTAACAGCATTATTTGTGTTAGTAGAATTGGAAAATCATCAATATAAAGCTGTTTCTTACATTACGGTGTAACATTCGATTTTTTGGAACCTAACATATCAAGGTTGGTTGCCCTAAGACGCCGATGGAGTTCGATATATTGTATTTTCTATTTACTAAAAATCCTGCAAGTTTCATAGCTCTCATATCTACATTAATTTAGTTAAAATAATGGCTTTAGGAGCTTATTAGGTGCCATATTCAATTAATGGGAAGCTTAAAAAGCAGACAAAGAGATCGGTGACGTTTAACAGCATTATTTGTGTTAGTAGAATTGGAAAATCATCAATATAAAGCTGTTTCTTACATTACGGTGTAACATTCGATATTTTATAACCTCACATATCAAAGTTGGTTACCGTAAGACGACGATGTAGTTGGATCAGAAATGTGGTAAATATTTACCACACCTCTGAGTTGGATATATTGTATTTTCTATTTACTAAAAATCCTGCAAGTTTCCTAGCTCTCATATCTACATTAATTTAGTTAAAATAATGGCTTTAGGAGCTTATTAGGTGCCATATTCAATTAATGGGAAGCTTAAAAAGCAGACAAAGCGATCGGTGACGATTAACAGCATTATTTGTGTTAGTAGAATTGGAAAATCATCAATATAAAGCTGTTTCTTACATTACGGTGTAACATTCGATATTTTGGAACCTAACAATTCAAAGTTGGTTGCCCTAAGACGCCGATAGAGTTAAAAAAATTGTATTTTTGATTTACTATAAATCCTGCAAGTTTCCTAGCTTTTATTTCTATATTAATCTAGTTAAAATAATGGCTTCATGAGCTTATTAGGTGCCATAGTCAATTAATGGGAAGCTTAAAAATCAGCCAAAGCGAACGGTGACGTTTAGCAGAATTATTTATGTTAGTAGAATTGGCAAATCATTAATATAAAGCTATTTCGTACATTACGGTGTAACATTCGCTTTTTTGTAACCCAACAATTTAAAGGTGGTTGCCCTAAGACGCCGATGGAGTTAGATATATTGTATTTTTTATTTACTAAAAATCCTGCAAGTTTCCTAGCTCTCATATCTACATTAATTTAGTTAAAATAATGGCTTCAGGAGCTTATTAGGTGCCACATTCAATAAATGGGAAGCTCAAAAAGCAGCTAAAGCGAACGGTGACGTTTAGCAGCATTATTTGTGTTAGTAGAATTGGCATATTTTTAATATAAAGCTATTCCGGACATTACGGTGTAACATTCGATTTTTTGGAACCCAACAATTTAAAGTTGGTTGCCCTAAGACGCCGATGCAGTTAGATAAATTGTATTTTTACTTTCCCATACCCATAGGTATAGGGAAGTCTTGGAATCATGAAAATTTTGGAAATCGAGATTTTCACAGAAATATCCGTTTTGGGCCTCTAGGAACCCAAAAAAGTGGTTTTTAAAAAATGTCTGTCTGTGTGTGGGTGTGTGTGTGGGTGTGTGTGTGGGTGGGTAACGCTCCTACAGCCGAAAGTATTGCTCCGATTTTGATGCGTTTTGGAATGCGGGGGTGTATCGAAAATTCATCGACAAAATAAGCTTTTCAAAAAAATCCGAAACCGGAAGCGGAAGTTACGCATGTTTTTTTGGTATCACTGTTTTCGTGATTACAATTTTGAAAATTTTATCGCGGATAACGATAGAGGGTCATAAGACAAATCTGTTAGTTTTTTGCCGAACTCGCTAGGTTTAAAATGAAGGGCGCTATGATTTTTTGAAAATTTTGAGTTTAACGCCCTATTACTCAAAAACGGATGAATCGATTCAATTGATTTTTTTTTCTGAATAGTATATGAAGGCTAACATGAGGTGATATAAAAAGTGTTGTGAAAAATATTAAGGGGCCTAAATTACAAATTTTCAGAATTTTGGAAATTTTCTAAAAATCATTTCTCAAAAACTGCCCACAGGAATTTGTTTAAACTTCATACACTGATAGACCCCGAAAAGGGCTATCGATCTGTTTTTTAAAGAATCTCATGAATTATTATCTGTGGCGCCCTCTACGAAGCTTTGAAGTTTGAAAATTTAAACCCCTTTAATTAATAAACAAAATAAGATAGGTAGCTGGGGTTTTCACTGAATTGCTCAGTGCATGATGGAGCATATGAATATGCAAAAAAACATTACACTCGTGGATATATGTAAACGCACCGGCCCCCTCCCTCCTCTATTTTTGAAAAATAATTTTTTTATTTTAACGGTTGTTATATTTTTGCGTCAAAGAATCTTTTTCCGCAAAAATAAAAAAATCGATTTTGTATGCCCTAGAAAATATAATTTCCAGGTACTTAGAAAATTTCACCTCGGTGCTACAGCCGTTTTTGAGGAAAATAATACATAAACAAGCCATGTCCACTTGGCGCCATCTACAGAAGCTCGGTGGTCACGTTTTGAACTACACATCTTATAACATAAAATCGTAGCTCTCTTTGTTTGCGTGTAACTATGTTTGTTCGCTATCTCCTCCGAAGATACTGGACCGATTAAGTTGTACGATGGCTTAAAAGTTTGCTCATTTTCAGACTTAGATCGTAGGCCGGTTTTTATTTACAAAAAAGTGCGAAACAGTTATAATTTAATTAACTTCTCTAGGCAGCAGTATAATTTAATTAACTTCTCTAGGCAGCAGAGCGGAGCGCCTATCGCTGTCTACTATTAGCTCGGGTGCGCGCATTAATCAAACAGGAGAGTGTGGTTCTGCGGTAAGCGTGCTGGCCTATCACGCGGTAGCCCCGGGTTCGATCCCGTCGATGCATCTTTTTTTTTAATTTATATTAATGAATCTCTCTTAACTTTGCGAACCGAAACGGAGTTCGGGTGACTCACTAGTTCTTTTATATTTACCCGCAATTTACGTGAAAGTGTAAACGCTTATCCCGGTGAAGACGTGAGTCATCGAGTTGAAATTTTGATATGTTGTAAAGACTGTTGAATAAAGACGATATAAACAGTTTTCAGTATGGGAAAGTCCAGGGAGGTAGTCACGTCCACTTTTTTATTTACTAAAAATCCTTCAAGTTTCCTAGCTCTCATATCTACATTAATTTAGTTAAAATACTGGCTTCAGGAGCTTATTAGATGCCACATTCAATTAATGGGAAGCTCAAAAAGCAGCTAAAGCGAACGGTGACGTTTAGCAGCATTATTTGTGTTAGTAGAATTGTCAAATCATTAATATAAAGCTATTCCGTACATTACTGTGTAACATTCGATTTTTTGGAACCTAAGAATTCAAAGTTGATTGCGCTAAGACGCCGATAGAGTTAAAAAAATTGTATTTTTTATTTACTATAAATCCTGCAAGTTTCCTAGCTCGTATTTCTATATTAATCTAGTTAAAATAATGGCTTCATGAGCTTATTAGGTGCCATAGTCAATTAATGGGAAGCTCAAAAATCAGCCAAAGCGAACGGTGACGTTTAGCAGAATTATTTATGTTAGTAGAATTGGCAAATCATTAATATAAAGCTATTTCGTACATTACGGTGTAACCCAACAATTTAAAGGTGGTTGCCCTAAGACGCCGATGGAGTTAGATATATTGTATTTTCTATTTACTAAAAATCCTGCCAGTTTCCTAGCTCTCATATATACATTAATTTAGTTAAAATAATGGCTTTAGGAGCTTATTAGTTGCCACATTCAATTAATGGGAAGCTTAAAAAGCAGACAAAACGATCGGTGACGTTTAACAGCATTATTTGTGTTAGTAGAATTGGAAAATCATTAATATAAAGCTGTTTCTTACATTACGGTGTAACATTCGATTTTTTGGAACCTCACATATCAAAGTTGGTTACCGTAAGACGACGATGTAGTTGGATCAGAGATGTGATAAATATTTACCACATCTCTGAGTTGGATATATTGTATTTTTTATTTGCTAAAAATCCTGCAAGTTTCCTAGCTCTCATATCTACATTAATTTAGTTAAAATAATAGCTTCATGAGCTTATTAGGTGCCACGTTCAATTAATGGGAAGCTCAAAAAGTAGCTAAAGCGAACGGTGACGTTTAGCAGCATTATTTGTGTCAGTAGAATTGGCACATTTTTAATATAAAGCTATTCCGGACATTACGGTATAACATTCGATTTTTTGGAACCCAACAATTTAAAGTTGGTTGCCCTAAGACGCCGATGCAGATAGATAAATTGTATTTTTTATTTACTAAAAATCTTGCAAGTTTTCTAGCTCTCATTTCTATATTAATCTAGTTAAAATACTGGCTTCATGAGCTTATTAGGTGCCATAGTCAATTAATGGGAAGCTCAAAAATCAGCTAAAACGAACGGTGACGTTTAGCAGCATTATTTGTGTTAGTAGAATTGTCAAATCATTAATATAAAGCTATTCCGTACATTACTGTGTAACATTCGATTTTTTGGAACCTAACATATCAAAGTTGGTTGCCCTAAGACGCCGATGGAGTTAGATATATTGTATTTTCTATTTACTAAAAATCATGCAAGTTTCCTAGCTCTCATATCTACATTAATTTAGTTAAAATAATGGCTTTAGGAGCTTATTAGGTGCCATATTCAATTAATGGGAAGCTTAAAAAGCAGACAAAGCGATCGGTGACGTTTAACAGCATTATTTGAGTTAGTAGAATTGGAAAATCATCAATATAAAGCTGTTTCTTACATTACGGTGTAACATTCGATTTTTTGGAACCTCACATATCAAAGTTGGTTACCGTAAGACGACGATGTAGTTGGATCAGAGATGTGGTAAATATTTACCACATCTCTGAGTTGGATATATTGTATTTTTTATTTACTAAAAATCCTGCAAGCTTCCTAGCTCTCATATCTACATTAATTTAGTTAAAATAATGGCTTTAGGAGCTTATTAGGTGCATGTTCAATTAGTGGGAAGCTCAAAAAGCAGCTAAAGCGAACGGTGACGTTTAGCAGCATTATTTGTGTTAGTAGAATTAGAAAATCATTAATATAAAGCTGTTTCTTACATTACGGTGTAACATTCAATTTTTTGGAACCTAATATTTCAAAATTGGTTACCGTAAGACGACGATGTAGTTGGATATATTGTATTTTTTATTTACTAAAAATCCTTCAAGTTTCCTAGCTCTCATATCTACATTAATTTAGTTAAAATAATGGCTTCAGGAGCTTATTAGGTGCCACGTTCAATTAATGGGAAGCTCAAAAAGCAGCTAAAGCGAACGGTGACGTTTAGCAGCATTATTTGTGTTAGTAGAATTGTCATATTTTTAATATAAAGCTATTCCGGACATTACGGTGTAACATTCGATTATTTGGAACCCAACAATTTAAAATTGGTTGCCCTAAGACGCCGATGCAGTTAGATAAATTGTATTTTTTATTTACTAAAAATCCTTCAAGTTTCCTAGCTCTCATATCTACATTAATTTAGTTAAAATAATGGATTCAGGAGCTTATTAGGTGCCACATTCAATTAATGGGAAGCTCAAAAAGCAGCTAAAGCGAACGGTCACGTTTAGCAGCATTATTTGTGTTAGTAGAATTGTCATATTTTTAATATAAAGCTATTCCGGACATTACGGTGTAACATTCAATTATTTGGAACCCAACAATTCAAAGTTGGTTGCCCTAAGACGCCGATAGAGTTAAAAAAATTGTATTTTTTATTTACTATAAATCCTGCAAGTTTCCCAGCTCTTATTTCTATATTAATCTAGTTAAAATAATGGCTTCATGAGCTTATTAGGTGCCATAGTCAATTAATGGGAAGCTCAAAAATCAGCCAAAGCGAATGGTGACGTTTAGCAGAATTATTTATGTTAGTAGAATTGGCAAATCATTAATATAAAGCTATTTCGTACATTACGGTGTAACATTCGCTTTTTTGTAACCCAACAATTTAAAGGTGGTTGCCCTAAGACGCCGATGGAGTTAGATATATTGTATTTTTTATTTACTAAAAATCCTGCAAGTTTCCTAGCTCTCATATCTACATTAATTTAGTTAAAATAATGGCTTCAGGAGCTTATTAGGTGCCACATTCAATAAATGGGAAGCTCAAAAAGCAGCTAAAGCGAACGGTGACGTTTAGCAGCATTATTTGTGTTAGTAGAATTGTCAAATCATTAATATAAAGCTATTCCGTACATTACTGTGTAACATTCGATTTTTGGAACCTAACAATTCAAAGTTGGTTGCGCTAAGACGCCGATAGAGTTAAAAAAATTGTATTTTTTATTTACTATAAATCCTGCAAGTTTCCTAGCTCTTATTTCTATATTAATCTAGTTAAAATAATGGCTTCATGAGCTTATTAGGTGCCATAGTCAATTAATGGGAAGCTCATAAATCAGCCAAAGCGAACGGTGACGTTTAGCAGAATTATTTATGTTAGTAGAATTGGCAAATCATTAATATAAAGCTATTTCGTACATTACGGTGTAACATTCGCTTTTTTGTAACCCAACAATTTAAAGGTGGTTGCCCTAAGACGCCGATGGAGTTAGATATATTGTATTTTTTATTTACTAAAAATCCTGCAAGTTTCCTAGCTCTCATATCTACATTAATTTAGTTAAAATAATGGCTTCAGGAGCTTATTAGGTGCCACATTCAATAAATGGGAAGCTCAAAAAGCAGCTAAAGCGAACGGTGACGTTTAGCAGCATTATTTGTGTTAGTAGAATTGTCAAATCATTAATATAAAGCTATTCCGTACATTACTGTGTAACATTCGATTTTTGGAACCTAACAATTCAAAGTTGGTTGCCCTAAGACGCCGATAGAGTTAAAAAAATTGTATTTTTTATTTACTATAAATCCTGCAAGTTTCCTAGCTCTTATTTCTATATTAATCTAGTTAAAATAATGGCTTCATGAGCTTATTAGGTGCCATAGTCAATTAATGGGAAGCTCATAAATCAGCCAAAGCGAACGGTGACGTTTAGCAGAATTATTTATGTTAGTAGAATTGGCAAATCATTAATATAAAGCTATTTCGTACATTACGGTGTAACATTCGCTTTTTTGTAACCCAACAATTTAAAGGTGGTTGCCCTAAGACGCCGATGGAGTTAGATATATTGTATTTTTTATTTACTAAAAATCCTGCAAGTTTCCTAGCTCTCATATCTACATTAATTTAGTTAAAATAATGGCTTCAGGAGCTTATTAGGTGCCACATTCAATAAATGGGAAGCTCAAAAAGCAGCTAAAGCGAACGGTGACGTTTAGCAGCATTATTTGTGTTAGTAGAATTGTCAAATCATTAATATAAAGCTATTCCGTACATTACTGTGTAACATTCGATTTTTGGAACCTAACAATTCAAAGTTGGTTGCCCTAAGACGCCGATAGAGTTAAAAAAATTGTATTTTTTATTTACTATAAATCCTGCAAGTTTCCTAGCTCTTATTTCTATATTAATCTAGTTAAAATAATGGCTTCATGAGCTTATTAGGTGCCATAGTCAATTAATGGGAAGCTCAAAAATCAGCCAAAGCGAACGGTGACGTTTAACAGCATTATTTATGTTAGTAGAATTGGCAAATCATTAATATAAAGCTATTCCGTACATTACGGTGTAACATTCGCTTTTTTGGAACCGAACAATTTAAAGGTGGTTGCCCTAAGACGCCGATGGAGTTAGATATATTGTATTTTCTATTTACTAAAAATCCTGCAAGTTTCCTAGCTCTCATATCTACATTAATTTAGTTAAAATAATGGCTTTAGGAGCTTATTAGGTGCCATATTCAATTAATGGGAAGCTTAAAAATTAGACAAAGCGATCGGTGACGTTTAACAGCATTATTTGTGTTAGTAGAATTGGAAAATCATTAATATAAAGCTGTTTCTTACATTACGGTGTAACATTCGATTTTTTGGAACCTCACATATCAAAGTTTGTTACCGTAAGACGACGATGTAGTTGGATCAGAGATGTGGTAAATATTTACCACATCTCTGAGTTGGATATATTGTATTTTTTATTTACTAAAAATCCTGCAAGCTTCCTAGCTCTCATATCTACATTAATTTAGTTAAAATAATGGCTTTAGGAGCTTATTAGGTGCCACGTTCAATTAGTGGGAAGCTCAAAAAGCAGCTAAAGCGAACGGTGACGTTTAGCAGCATTATTTGTGTTAGTAGAATTGGCATATTTTTAATATAAAGCTATTCCGGACATTACGGTGTAACATTCGATTTTTTGGAACCCAACAATTTAAAGTTGGTTGCCCTAAGACGCCGATGCAGTTAGATAAATTGTATTTATCTTATTAGGTGCCACATTCAATTAATGGGAAGCTCAAAAAGCAGCTAAAGCGAACGCTGACGTTTAACTTTTACAGCATTATTTGTGTTAGTAAAATTGGCAAATCATTAATATAAAGCTATTCCGTACA
>CALNHX010008690.1:31519-57798 GCA_940337035.1 Agriotes lineatus
TTATACAGTCTGTTCTATAAAAAAGGCCCCGCTTTCTAGCTACTTTATTATTTATTTTAGACCCAATAAACCTTATATCAAATCAAATGACACATAAAAACCTACATTTTAACACTACCAACAAATTTTTATCTTCAATTGTTTCAGAGTGGTGACGTCACGTGCAATTTTTTTAAATGACACTGTATATATTTTTTGACATTTTCTGGTAGAGGTTTTTTTTCTCTTTTCAACAGTATAAATATTTCATGCACTCGCATAAAAAAAATTTCGTGAAAAATTACAAAAACTCTTTCACAGTGGGAGGCCATGATACAAAACTGTAAACAAAAGTGTAACTCAGAAAAACAAAACAAATAGTAGCCAAACGCTTTTTTTTTTATTTACATTTGAGTACATTCATTTTAAGTATATATAATACATTCTTATTCCTAGACGTCCATAGGACGGTAACGGAATATATATACTATTCGAGAATATCATAAAATTCCTACATAATCAACTAATTAATAATACTTAATAATCTACCAATATACATTCAAAGCCACCAAAAACTTATTTCTAGTAATTGCACCAAAATTTGATTTAATAACCTTAACTATTTTGAACATAGGATTTGCAACTCTTTATGAACAATTTTATGTTATTTGTTTTCAAATCATCAGGTAATGCATTATAAGTGTATATACACTGGTAAAATGGATTATTTAGTCCAAAATTATTAAATACGGTATTAAGGTAAAAGTTGTTTCTAGTCCGCGTATTATGATCATGTATATTACTGATATACTGTAATTCTATGTTAGATTTTTGTTTTTTATTTTTCAGTTTATGTACATATTTAGATTGTTCCAGTTTATATAGCTGTTGCAAAGATAATACATCACTGATATTGAATATTTCTTGCGTGGGTGTTCTATGATGTAATCCAAAACAAGTTTTAATAGCTTTATTTTGTAATGTTTGAATTCGGTACTCAAACTTGTCGAACAAGATAAGTAAATAATAATTAAGTATCTAAATATACTTTCTATATAAGATATATAAACCATTTTTTTGGAGTTTTTGTTTAACAAGTTATTTGCCCGAAATATTGCTCCACATAGAGGTGTAATTTTAGAACACATATATCTGTAATGGCTTTCCCAAGTTAACTTATTGTCAATTTTTAGTCCAAGATAGTTATGGCACTCCACTTGATTTAACTCACAATTTTTTATATAGATTTGCATATCCTGGTAAGTTTTATTTCTGACGTGAAACGTCATATAAACAGTTTTTTTTTCATTTAGTTTTAAATTATTCCTCAGTAGCCATTTTCTGTACCTGTCCAGATCAGTATTTATCAAATCTTCTAAACATTTCTGCTCCTGATGTGTATAGATAAGAACAGTATCGTCAGCAAAAGTAAAATACTTAGCCAACAGACCTGTTCTACTTAAGTTGAGCACATATATTAGATACAATAATGGGCCCAAAACTGAACCCTGAGGCACTCCACACTTAACTATTTTCATTTCACTTCTCTCATTTTGCCATGTAACAAATTGCTTTCTGTCCATCAAATATGTTTTAAAGATGTTTAATACATTGCCACGAAAACCTATCTTTTCAAGTTTATTAATTAGTAGACTATGATCCACCACATCAAATGCTTTCTTTAGATCAATGTATACCACAGCTACATATTTTTTTGAGTCCAAACCAGTGTATACTTCGTTCAGCATATCCAGTACGGCACACTGCGTATTACTATTTTCTAAAAAACCATATTGCAATTTGTCCAATAGACTGAATTTTAACATATAATTTAGTATTCTTACTTTTAAGATTTTTTCTATTATTTTAGAAAAAGTACAGGTATTTGTAAGTGGTCTGTAATTTTCAAATAAATTTTTTTGCCCAGTTTTAAATACTGGTACAACTTTGCCTTCTTTGAGTACTTTTGGGAATGTTCCAGTATGTAACACTTCATTTATCAGTTTTAGTAATGAGTATTTTATAATGTCAAAAACCAGTAGTACATCTCTTGTAGTTATATTGTCTGGGCCCGGTGCACAATTTACTTTTAGGTCACTAACACTAGCAGTCAATTCTTCAAGACTAACATCATCACAATAGAAGGAGTTTTCACAGTTTATTTCTTCAAACAGGGGCATATTGTCTTCATTTTCTGATTCCTCTTTAATTGACTTTATTATATCTTCCCCAATGTTCACAAAATAATCATTAAAGCCATTTGCAACTTCTTTTGGTTCTCTTATATCTCCTTTGTCTGTTTTAAATGTGTTGGCCATACTTTCTTTACTTTTGTTATAATTGAGGGCTTCATTGATAGTGTACCATATTTTCCTAAAGTCGTTTCCTGCTTTATACAGTGACTCTTCTATTTGCTGTTTTTTTAATTCTCTGGATTTTTTCTTTACCAAGTTTTCCAACTGCTTATATTTTCTTTGTTCAGCGATGTTTTGCGGGTATTTTTTCATGTGTTTATATGCTTTATCTCTCTTCTTAGTAAGTTCAATGAATTCATTATTTATCCAATGATTTTTATGCCTTTTTATATGGATTATTTTCGTTGCTTCCTCCTTTGAACTGTTAAATATTTCAATTAATTCCTCAAACTTCGTAACTTCTTTATGCTGCATTTTCTCTTTCAATATATTTTTAAATTTGCTATTATCTAAACACCTTTTCTGTATCTTGCAATTTTTCTTTTTCGCTACTTTGTTAACATCAACTTCAATTGTTAATAATTTATGATCAGAGAAGCTGCATTCCTCTGGCGTTACAGTACAATGGATTTCTCTATTTACTAATACATGGTCAATTATTGTTGCCGTGTGTTCTGTAACCCTGGTCGCATTTTTTAAGTCTAATTCATTTTTTATTTCAAAGCCATTTGACACTATACAGTTTTTGTAATCTATGTTTCCAAATTCATTTTCAATCACATTAATGTTCATATCTCCTATGATAATGCACTTTTTGTTCTTTTTGGTTAATAATAAGTCCTCCAATTCCTCAATAAATAGTGATTTTAAATAATTAGGCGGTCTATATAAAGCTGTAATGTCTATTTTGTGTTCATTAAGATTCACAGAAATAATATCACACTTAGAGTGGGTAGCTGTCTGTATTATATGCTGTTCATATGATATATCACTTTTTATGTAAACTGCTACACCTCCTCCTTTTCCATTACGACATTTAAATATAGCATCGTAATTCAGTATCCGAAAGAATGTTGTTTCACCTTCGTCTATCCATGTCTCTGTAAGGATAATAATTTGCGCATGTTGAATTTTAGCAATAGTTTCTATCTCTTCAAGTTTATTTCTAAGGCTTCTAATGTTAATATATACAATGTTTAGGCTGTTTTTGTTTTGTTTTGTATTATTTAGTTTTTTTGAACGTTTATTAAATCACTTTGGTTTTTTATTTGCAATATTTCTGATGTATCATCTTTTCTTATGTAAATTTTACCCCATTTTGTCCATGCATATTTAAATCCTTCCTTTTTTAGATCCCTTGCCTGTTTAAATAAATTCTGATTATTTTTTGTTTTTGCATTTAACTATTATTGGTATGTATGCCTGGGGATTATCTTGTTTATTTTTTAGAAATCGCGTTTCTTCTATATCCAGTATGGTTACCTCCGCTTTTATTTCTTTCAATATATTTTCTACAAGGATATCAGATCTTTGCCCTTCTTGATAACCAATGCCATTTATAACTATATTATTCATTAATTTATTTTGTTCCTGTTTATTGAAGTCAGTAAGTTGCGCCTCAATGCAGGTAATTCGGTTGACGAGGTTTCTATTCATTTCTTCTTGTGATTCATATTTTTTTAAGAGAGCATCATATTTCTTATCCATTTCCTTTAGCATATTCATTACATCATCTAATGAGTAGTTTGATGTCTTTACTTCTGTTTGCTTCCTCTCAGAACCATGTGCATTATCTGACCTAACCACACTTTCCTGACATGATGCACAATACCATAACTTCTTATCCTTTTCATACTTTTTCTTATCTTCTTTTGCAAATTCCTTTATATCACTAGGCTTTAAATTTACACATGTTGCATGAAACCAGTTTTTACAATTTCCATTGCACCTAATACTATATGAATTTTCTTTAATAACACGACTGCATTCACCACAATCCACCATTTTGCACTGTCAGATTTCAGAATAATCTAAAGTGTTTATTGTTTTGTTTTTCTGAGTTACACTTTTGTTTATAGTTTTGTATGGTGGCCTCCCACTGATAAAAAAGTTTTTTAATTTTTCTCGAAAATTTTCTTATGTAAGGGCATAAAATATTTATATTGTTGAAAAGAGAAAAAAAACCTCTACCAGAAAATGTAAAAAAATATATACAGTGTCATTTAAAAAAATTGCACGTGACGTCACCACTCTGAAACAATTGAAGATATTTTTTTTTTGATAGTGTTAAAATGTAGGTTTTTATGTGCCATTTGATTTGATATAAGGTATATTGGGTCTAAAATAAATAATAAAGTAGCTAGAAGGCGGGGCCTTTTTTATAGAACAGACGGTATATATCCGTGGTCAAAACTGACTGAAAACCTAACCTGATCACCTCAAATTTGACATAGACGTACAGTGCCGCCAACATCTATTCATAACGAAACTCCGGCCAGTCGCCGGCGATCCGCTGGCGAACGACTATGAATACGAGTGTCAGAAGCACATGTGGTCTGTCTCGTCTCCTTTTTCGTTGTGGATTCCAATCTAGTGCCATTCTGGAGATTTTGTTTTGATTTCTCCGTAGAGAGTGGCCAATCCATCCCTATTTTCTTTTGAGCACTTCTTTTGGTATTTCTGGTTGATTGGACACACGCCAAAGCTCCTCATTGGAAATTCTTTCCGGCCAAATAATATGTTTACAAATACTTGTAGTTTCTTGGATATTTCTGCTGTGACTTTTCATGTTTTGCAGTCATATAGCAACACTGACTTTATGCTTACTCTTTTTAGATAAGTGCGATGACGACCATACCTTTTGAAGCATGTCGAAATTGCCTAGCCTTTTGAATTTTCTGTTGCACGTTCTTTTCTGATTTTCCTTTGTTTATAATGGGGAAACCTAAATAGCAAAAGCTATCTATATCCTCAATCTGCTCATCGTCTACCGGAACTTCTCGTCATTACGAGTATTTATTCACATGGCATTCGTTTTAGAAATATTAATTTAGAGCCCCAAGATAGCAGTTTGCATCTTCACTTTTTGCAATTTTTCTTCGATATGTGTTAGCAGGCAAATATCACATGCGTAGTCCAGATCTTTTAAGCAATTCTGGAAATCTCACACAATTCCTCTGTTATCCTTATTAACAGAGTTCATGACCCAGTCTAAAGATCAATGAAGACTATATATAGCGGTGAATTCCATTCTAGTGACTGCTCAACGTCCAGGTCTATAGCCGGCTTGCTCTTTCGTAATATTGAACTGTTTGTCATCAGCCATACGGTTTAGAATGCATACGACTTTGTTGAGTGAATTGGGTTATTCTCTCTTGTGAAATCTGATAGCGGTACCAGAGTAGGATGTGGGGGAAGAGAGAAGAGGTTTTAGTCGGTAAAAATTCGACACCACCCAAAGAGGGAGTCTTGAAGATTTCTTCCTCTGAAGACAAAGTTAGGTTAGGTTAAAAAATACGAAACATAACCACCACTGAGCAAAAGTAGAAGGAGAGGCTCCTTGTTCAAAATGTTCGGTGGATGGATACAACGCCGACCATCTGCTGCAGACACCATGTCGACCATGAACACAAGGCTAACCATCTGTAGTGGTTCAAAGATGATGTGTGTCGTTTTAGTTTGCTTAGGTTAGCTCATACTTTGATGTTTGATATTTCGTCACACACATTTTGAATATGTAAATTGCAACTTATTAAGAAACATTTAAGCTTCATAGTGACAAAAATTCTGAAAAATAAGTTGTAGATATCCATAGCAGACGGTCGATGTTGTGTCTGCGGTTGGCATTGTGTCCTATTTCAAAAATGTTCCCTTCTTAACGCCTCATAGGTATTCAAATTGGTTTTTCGGGAAAACTATGAAATTCTGAAAAGTACTTCATTAAAACCTTGTTCCCTTCGACAAGCAAAACGTTCTAGGAAATTTTTGACATTTTTTCATGTTAACACCCAACCCCCATAATCAGCAGAGGGAAGTTTCTGCTCGGGGCGTATATATTTTTGGAAAGTTCTTAGAGAGGTCTTACCACTGTAAAAATGTTAGCGCAATTGGGCGTCGCCACTATACAACATATTTTGCCAATTTCCAGTAGGTATATGCCTGGAAGTTAATATTTTATGACAAAGGTGAAATATTTTTTTGTCAATCGCTCTACTTTGGCGCTCCTTGAAATTTTGCGCCAGAAGCCCTGGCTTCCTAGGATTCTGGTATATTACATCACTGGCGTGGTGGTGTGATGTCGTTCTCACCACTAGTGTTTTCCATTTACAAGCTTTTCATTGCTTTGTTTATTCTGCTTTATTTATTGGATTTTCATTGTACCTGATTACATTTGCAACTACATTTTCCTCTTCTGCATCTTGAAAAAGGTTTTGTTTTTCTCGTTCTTCATGTATTGCATTAAACTTACTTTGGTGGTATGTCTTCCATATTTTAAATATTTTGTCAACTTCTTTTTTAATTGTCTTTTCTCTTTTTCCGCAGTATCCTGTTCTTTAAATGATTCACCAGAATAGTCTGCTGTTGTGTTGTTGTCCCCTTGCCAAAATCTTGCTGTTTGTTTTGCTACTTTCGTGGCGGCTTTATTCCTTTGAGATTAATTTTGATCTGGATTAATTCTTGGCTGTCTGCTAGAATTTGGAATTCGAATCAAACATGAAACTTAAAAAGTGGAGGTTAAGTGTCACTAACATCTCTTCCAGGTTGTATTCTCCCATAATGTAGTTTCAGGAATATTATCTAGAAATCGTGCACTTATTTGTTACAAACACACATGATAAGAATGACTACTAATAACACTATGTGACTGCTTAGATGAATTTGATGTCGTAGGACATATATTGTTTCAGTAAATGAAATTGACAAAACACATTTCAATGCTTTGTTGGTGTTTATTAACTCAAGATCTAATTTTTGAAATACCCTAAAATCTCATACAAATGCATTAAAATGTCCTCATACAGTTGTATCCATGATTGTGATTCGCTTACAAATGGTTATCCTATATATTTTTTAGGTCTTCACGTTCGAGTACTTGGAACCATACGGAAATGGAACCTGTTCCCAATACAAAAACTGCCTGCACTGTCTGACGGACTCCCAGTGTGGCTGGTGCGAAGCAAGCAACACATGCGTGTCACGTGAAGAAGACGAGAGCCTCACCTGCCTTTCCCCAGATGGTGATTGGCGCTACCTAACGCTCCAGCCCAGCGCTTGCTCGAACTGCTCGAACTTTATATCGTGCGACAGTTGTGTCGGTTCCGGGCTGTGCGAGTGGTGGGTGGAGGAGGCTCGATGTTCTCGCTTTGGACGGGCTCCGAACGCTGCTATCAATGCAGATCAGTGCCCAACGCCTTGTTACAAGAGACCGGATTGTGCAGCATGTTTGGAGGAGAAAGGACGGTGTGTTTGGTGCGAGACCACTCAGCAGTGCTTCAGTTTCTCCGTTTATACTAGTGAATATCAGTTCGGCCTTTGCCGCGAGTGGTTGGACCAGGCATTCCCCTTGGTTACTACTCAGGAAAACGGTTTGCTTCCTGCCCCCAAACCTCAAGAGCAGTGCAAATCTTGCTCTCTGCATACGAATTGTTCCACATGCTTAAGCTCTCTTAGTTGCGGGTGGTGCTTCAACTCATCAAACCCGATTACAGGTGAGATATGTAGATGTCGGTTTTTTATAGTTATCATGTAGGTAATAATAAAATAATAAATAATCTTTATTTGAAAAAAAATTCTTCGATACAAAGTACAATATATCTATGTAATGAGAAAATTTGAACAAATGAATGTCGGTACAATACTTGATCTTGTTATAAATGTTATAAATAATATAATTCGTCACCTTCTGTTTGCTATCAGTTCTCGCCATTCAGTCACTTGTAGTTCCATCAAATCTTTCATAACACATTTACACTATTGTCTCCTTAGACGCTGTTCTTTATTTCATTCTTCTAGCTTTTTAGCCCTACTTTTCTTGGTGCTTTTAGCTTTTAACAGAAAATCCAATAAATTCCTTAAATAACTAAGTACCAAAGTAAGTTTTAGCATATCACTACTGCCAACAGCTTCATGAATTTTTGGGTTTTAAAGTTTCATATCATTGTTTAAAGTTGTAAAGGAAAAGAATGCAAACCTACAATAGGAAGCTTCAATAAACATAGTGTAATTAAGGGCAGTTCAATAGGAATTATATACTTTGCAACGAGATAGACACTTTATGATAAAAACTAAAGGACGTTGACACCAAGCCAATCCTAGAAGATGTTACAGCCAAAAACGGTTCTAAACAACAAAAACAATTGGTTCCAACGTAAATAATTTTAACGACACAATCGGCAATCGGTAAATTTTACCAAATTCGTAGCCCCAATCCCCGTTACGATGGGCTGTAACACAAGGGTCCGGCTTTAGGGATGCTCAGCGGGAAGGGGCAGGTTCTTTACTACCTTAGGATTAGGGCGGTAATCTGGTAAACGAGCTAAAAGATGTTAAATAATTGAGAGGCCACCACTTTCGGACTTAATCGGGAAAATCAGCAACACAGGTAGGCCCACTTTGAAAGGGGAAGGAAGTGAGCCCAGCTTTCTACTTCTAAATAAAAAAAAAAAAGTTAAAGACACAATGTTTAAGCTAAACACAAGTAACGAAAATGACAACAATCAACATGACTACATCCAATACAGTAATTTAGCGCAAAAGAACTACGGTACATGAACAAAACTAACAACAGTGACTCAAATAGTGATGCAATGGCAATGTTTACTTGAACTTACAATGCAAAACTACATATAAACAATAAAATTTGACGACAAGATTAAAAATTCACTTCAAAACGGTAGTTTCTGTTCGACTTCTTACAATTTAAACAAAGGCATAGCTTGATGGGACAACACTTCAAAGATCACTTCACTGTAAAGGTATAGGCGGTACAACAGTTAACAACTACCAGATGCCTGGTGTAGGAATCCAAATGCTCTAAACTGATGTCCAATGCAGCTGCGGATTGTACCACAGCTAATGCCACGAAAAGATCAACAAGAAACTACTGGAAACCACATGGGAGGGGCGGTATTCCAGCATATATGAGCGGCATCATATCCCCAAGATGAGGGTTAACTTGAATGAAGCCCGTACAAAAATGCAGATGGTGTAGCGAAATCCGGAACTTCACTTCAATAACAAGTTTTCCTCTTAAGATCCACTATAACAGTGTTAATGGAGATGCTTAGCTGCAACGGCCTGGAAAACTTGGCTAAACGTTCACCAGTACATCACCATAACACAGAGCTCGAAAACAGCGACACTGTAGTTTCACTAATTTTTACTTACGCAGCGCTTGACCGACGGAATCGGCGTCTTGGTCTCAACCACCAACACCTCTTGACGACCTCAACGCAGGCGACTGATTGAAGCTTCGGCCAATGGTGCGGGAACAGAATGACTAGGTGCACGCGTGACTTAAGCTCTCTTTAGCTAATAAAATCTTGAGTCAGTAATGCTGCATGAAGCGATAAGCCCCATTGCGACATTGCATGCAGGAATAAAGCTTAATTTATAAAACAAGCTTACGGAGAATTGAATCGAAGGTCCTAAAATAAACTGCAGAGCGTTTGTGTTTGAACGAGTGGAAGAAAGTATCGGATGGACTACAATTTTGAGCCTTTGCCGAACTTTTAGTTTAGGCGTGGCTGAACTGAGAAAACAATTAAAATCAAATCTAAAAATGGGTGAAAAGGGCGAAAATACAGCAAATTGTTCTCACAAAGAAACTTAGACATAAAACATTCAAGAGGAAACAACCAAAGGTGTGTACAAGAGATCTGGAAAATACTATCAGGAAAAAGAGAAAGAGTAGAAATAGAGGAAATGTGGATGAACTTCAAACAAATAAAATCGGTGATACAATACCAAGGAGAGTTAGGAAAAGGCTATAGTTTGATTAAGAATGTATGAAGGCTATTGAAGAAAAGAATAAAGCATACGTTACAAAGAAAAAACTAAGCTGTAAGATTAACAGAATAAGTATTGGAAGAGAATTAGAAAAATTCAATTAGAAACATTTACCTAGAAATCAGGCAAAGAAAAACAAATGTAAAACATTATAGTAGATGAAAATGTAAAAAAAATGGGCATAGCATTTTTCAGAACTATTAACAATGAAATCAACGAAAATTAACGTAATAAACTAGATACAATTAAAAAATATTGATGATGTAGCTATATATACTTTGAATTTTTAATTGCCCTTTGTTTGCTAGCTAACTCAGTTGTCAATGCATATGACCCATTTCTTACCTTAGCGTGGCTATGGACATATCAATACAGCTTTTTTCTGAGTTGGCCTCATTTATACCTATATTCGTGAAAGTAAACATTCCAACCACGCTGGGAATAAAAGCCAGGCTCCTTACATAAACGCTATGTACTCTAGATGAAGACATACATAATAATAAATTCTATTATTTCTTTACAGGCCATATGGTAGATATGCGCTAATTGCTCCATTTGTGCCAGAGACATATTTGTTTCTCTTTGTATGCTTCGTCTCCATGTCTCCTTTGGATGTCCCTTTTTTCTTCCTCCTTGAGGGTTTGATTACAGTGCCCTCCTTGGTATTTCTTCTATCACTTCCTAGGTATGTAAACTCTCTTATTGCTTCTATGATTTCTTCGTCCATTCTGATAACTGGCTCTCGTTCTATATTTAGAACCGTTGCGTTAGTTTTGTTTCCATTAATTTTGAAAGCCACTTTTCTGTCTTCGCTTTGTAGATCTACCACCTTCTCTTACATGTGTTTCGTTTTATGCGACATTAGTCATTTGTCATCTGCAAAGTCTTAAGTTATCTAGGTGTTCCCATGGCGTCCATATATACCTCTTTTCTTTCCTTTTTCTGTGTTTATCATCTCTTCGTCTACTGTGACCGCGAACAGTAGTGGCGGTAATATACATCATTGTTTGACACCTGCATTTGTATCCCTCTTTAATTAGTTTTATTATTTTTCTTTGTATACCTCTATTGTGTAATATTGCCCATATGTTTTCTCTGTCTACCGAATCAAATCTGTTCTATTCCTTCTCTTGTTACATTTAATACTTCTTGAAAATGTTCAGCTCATCTTTTCAATTGTTTCTCTTCCGTTGTTAACTTTCTCCTCTCTTTGTCCTTTATAATGTTTGTACTTCTTTTTGTGTTACTAATTTTTCTTAATTTTTTCATAGTGTCTTATTATCTTGCATCAATGCAGCCCTTTGTGCCTCTTCTACTGTTTTCTATATATCTTTGTTTATTTTTCTTTACATGTCTCTTAATTTCTTTTGCTACTTCTGGGTGTTTAGTCTTCTCTGCTTAAGCTTTTTTCTTTCTTCCATCTTCTGCCAGGTTTCTTTACTCGTCCATTTTTTTTTCTTTCTTTTTATTCAAACGCAGTACTTTTTTACTTACCATGTTTACTCCTGTTCTGTATTTCTTCCAAATCATCTCAATTGTCATACTTGATGATATAGGTATATACTGTAACACGGATTTTGCCCCACTCCTACATTACTTTGAATTTTTAATTGCCCTTTGTTTGCTAGCTAACACAGTTAATACACATGATGCATTTCTTCCCTTAGCGTGGCTATGGGATATCAATACAGCTCTGCTCTGAGCCTGCCTCGTTTATACCTATATTCCTGAAAAAGCCAGGCTGCTTACATAAACGCTAAAGCTTAATCAAAGCACTACGTGCTGAAGGCTACGTTCTAAATGCATTTACAACTTGTACAGTGTACCAAGAATAAAATATCAAGTATAAATGTTAACAAGATAGTTCGCAAACTATGTTTTGCACCTTGCCGAATTCACTTTTGCTGTATGGCTTATGTGCAACTACTACCCGCTTAATGCAGTGCAGTGCTGCTCACCTATTGCGGGATAGCGTGAGTTTAGCCACTACCGACCTTTCGATGATGCACACGAGGCCACGTTCAAAAGTTATGCAATTGCTCCAAAGTGATCGTAGCTTAGCCCTTGCTTTTATGTGAACTAACCTGTTTCCACAATTGCTGCTTTGCGAAAACCTGGATCGGACTCTTCTAATGGCGTCACTGTAGTCGCCTTCTGTGAAGAAATATAAGAACATTGGTATTACTTCCCAGGGTTGCACTACGCTGTAGAAGCTGTATCTCAGCTCCAAGAAGACAAAGCGTTGGCTGCTATTTTAAGTTGGTCCTATTGTCTCGGACCTCCATGCTGTCGCAACTGGCAGACGACTGCCGACTTCTCACACAAAAGAGCATGTAAAAAAACTGTATCAACATGTCCCTCCGGTTTGCTTTACTAAGCGTGCCAAATCATTCTGGCGCGTATTTTAAATACATGTGTAACCTAATTACTACAAAAATAAAAAGTTACAATGCAGCTTTACTCTAGCGTGTGTAAATATTATATAGCTCTGTGGTGAAATAAATCAGGCCTGTTACAATACAAAAACTAAAAAGTAACAAAGGTTCAGTCTAAGATGAAATATTAGCTACACTGATTAAATATAAAGGTGATAAATTTATAGAGAAAATATATACAAATATAAGCAATGTCGTGAAATGGTAGTGATCTTAAATAAAAAGTAGAAAATGCAGGGTGTGTATAAATTGGCAGAAGAACTACACATAGCGATGTTGGTCATAAAATTCTGAGTCAAAAATATTAATACTAAAATATTGGATTGGTGATAAAAACATATTTTTTTCTGATAAAGCATCTTGTTTGTTTCCAATACGTCAAAGCATCTTCAAGGAAAGTTGTTCAAAATGCAAAACTATGGTCACATGCAAAATAAAGAAATATTTCGTTACTTTTATGAAACTGTGTGTGCTAGATGAAGTACTTTTCTGGTAACACGGTTTCATAAAATGTTACCGTCACTCTGACTGTAAAATGATAAAAGCAAAGGCAACCGACTTCTCAGCCGGAGCTGGTCGTAGTTAAAACAAAACTCAAATCTTTAACTAAAAGGAAATTATGGGCGCCAAGTAGCAAGTAACCCAACAATTTGCTAATCAAAAGGTACACTACAGAAAGCGCTACTAACCAAACCTGAAAATTAAAGGTAACGGCAAAGGCACAAATAAAATTCGCAGGCATAGGTATTGAGTCAGTAGGGGCCGTTCTCAATGTAAGATTACTAGTGAAAAACCCAGATCATGGTACGTATCACAAACGTAGATCACTCAGCAACCTTTCTGCATCAAAGCACGAAGCCAAAATGGACGAGATGGGCTGATAAAGCTCAAAAATTTTGAGAAACGGGGGAAATATTGGGTATGCAACCAAACTATCACGAGCATGAAGTGAGACCTAACCTGGAGCAAATTAATTAAGAATATTTTCATGTATAGGAACCCAAATATAGACTGATAGCTCAATTGGAACGTAGGCAAAAAATTAGCTTTAACTAAAATAGGGCAGATAATTACAGAGGTATTTAAAAGTGACTTTTGGCTGATAACAAAGTCAGCCAATATTTTAGAAATTTTACATGGGACCATATTTTACATTTTAAACAACTTTCCTGTACGATACTTTGACGTATTGGAAACAGAAAAGGTACTTTTCCTAAAAAAAAACATGTTTTTTATCTACCGCTCGTGAGGGCTCATGAAGACCAATCCCACATTTTAATATTACAACTTTGCTATGTGTAGTTCTTTTGCCAATTTATACACACCCTGTATTTTCTACTTTTTTATTTAACATCACTACCATTTCTCGACACCGTTTATAGCTAGATTGTTAGAAAAAAATAGCTGTAGAATGTTTTTTCCAAATATTTCCATAGGAAATTTTTTAAGCACGTGTTACATTTTGATAGAGAATATCATGAATGAAAAAACATAGTAACGAAAACATTTTTATTAAAAATAATAACAAAACAAAATCTAAATACTAAAATTTTACGCTTTTTTATCAAAGCTGCAGTAAGTGGAAATTTCCGGGTACATTTCCAAAAATTTACTTTTAGCACATGTGCTAAAAATAAACAGCTGGTTTTGAATTTAGTATTTCAAACTGGAAGTGAGGTTATAAAGTTATTCTAGTTCCTTCTTTCGTTAGAGGTAAAGTGTTTTTTTAATTAATGAAAGCATTATGTAATGACGAAAGTAAAATGTGTACTATTATAATGATCTTTGATAACTAACTTTGACAACTACTGGCTGCAGAAACAGTTACCTGCGTCGTCATGGCTATCTCTTTACTATGACGTGAATTATAACTGTCATAAATGCAACACAGGGTGTTTTAAAATTGCAAAGAATGAATACAATGGCGTTATTCTGCAGCAAAAAATAAGAAAAGAAAAACCTAATAAACATAAATACACAGAACAAATACCTAACGGACTCAGAACCGACACTCGCGGCGGTGCCGAGTGCCGATTTCAACTATGGCGGCCATATTGAAAGAGAGTAGATCAAGAATAATATGCATCAGTGTGCGTCAAAACTCACGCAAAACTCAACCTGCTAACCTCGAATTTGACATGGACTTACAGTGCCACTAACATATTATTCTTGATCTACTCTCTTTTAATATGGGCGCCATAGGTGAAATCGGCTACTCGGCGCCGCCGCGAGTGTCGCTTCTGAGTCCGTTAGGTATTTGTTCTGTGATAAATATGTCCTGAAATCATTCATTTTAAAAATATCCTTGAAAAAACAATTAAAGATAGCAATTCGTTTTTCAAACATCTCCATTTAGTGGGCCGGTGTTTTGTTTTCATTATCTGTTTGTTTTACTTAGAACTGTCAGAATTATTATGGGTAACACAGAAGAAGGAGGGCACTTCGAACAGTCACTATAAATTTTACTAAATTTTTTTTGTAAATAATCGAAGATAACCCGAAAGAAGCTATTTTGGAATGCATGCTTATTATTTATTTACTTTTTCTATAGAAGAACGCCCACATATTGTATGTAAACAAAAAAATATGTGTTGAAACAAAACACCGCCTACTAAATCATAAACGTTTTAAATACGAATTACTTTCTTTAATTTTTTGAACAAAGAATATCTTTGAAATTAATGATTTTAAGACATACATTGTAACGGTCCGCTTATTGCATCCTTGTGTTACTATAAATTTTAATCGCCCATTGGTTCTTACCTTATAGTGTGGCTATGGCAATGATATCATCGCTTTGCTCTGAGCCTGTTTCATTTACACCTATAATTCTGAAAATAACCACTCTAATCCCACTAGAAATAAAAGCCAGGCTGCTTACACAAACGTTATATACTCTATATGAAGGTATACATTCATACATATAAACAAAATATAAAACGACACTACGCAAATGCTATACACTGTCAATAATAAACAGTAGAGTTTAGTTTAAATTTTTACAGGCTAAAGGCTAATTTCTACTTGCATTTACAACTTCTACACAATATAAATAATGAAATGTCAAAGATTAATGTTAACATTACCGAATGGGATTGTCACTGTTTTCTGTACCGGACTTTACAATAAAACCATACTGTAAGTAGCATTCGTCGTATTTACGATTGGCCTGCAGTTTAGGTTTTTTAACACTATCCTTTGAAGTCCCAGGGTTCATCAGAAACCGCTTCATAGTTTATTATGGAAGCACAACAAAATCACACACAACAGTTAGTTATGCTTAACACAACATGAAAACGTTACGTTCTCGTTGATGTAAACGCTCGCACTGCTTGATCAAAATAGTCGGCGCCCGGTTGTTGGCGAAACGAGGTCACGTGACGCGTACTACCCGAAATCTTCCCGCGTACCACCAGTGGTACGCGTACCACCGGTTGGGAACTCTTGCTCTAGAGGGCTGTGATATTGTTTTGTTAAAAATTTATGTTGGCAGTCGTGATATTAAAAGTTACATTGACATTTTATATCTATCAGTTTAAGGTTATATGTCATTTTAACAAATACAAAAATTTCTGTTGAATACATAAAAAAGTTAATAACAATAACAACTACAGCTGTTCAAAGTGATTTCCTCTATTTTCTATACACAGCACCACTTTGTGTTGAGTATAAAACATTCTGTCGAAGTTAAATCATTCTATCAAGATTGTATAGGTTATATTACTGAGTACCGTTACTCACCACTGCCAACATATATTTTTTTTAATTCATAGCCCTTTAGAGGGTAAAAGTTTTCAATCATACTGTATCTCTTACAATTAACGAGATCCCCATACTGACCCTTCTTATCTAGGACACGCTGTATAACTTTTGTATGATTTGCAGGCAAATTTCGTAACAGTGTACAGAGTGAACACCTAAGGGCTTTAACACTTGTGTTGTGCTGTGAATAATGCCAACAGAACATTTAATTACCTTAAAAATAGAAAAATTAATATGGAAGTAATAAGCAAATTGTATGATTTAAAAGTTTCAAGTTTTATACTTCGCGCAGCGAACAAATAGAGTGGCTTATGCAACCCAAATGGCATATTGTAAAGCTGCCTGGATCAGTATTTTAATAATAAATACTAAAGAATCAGAGATGGTGGTCCCTATAATTAGACCTAATTTCAGCTGACATTAAATAATTTTTTGAGGTAATGATACAAATAGAAACTTCGACTAACTTCCAAAACATGGCATTTGTACACTTGTAATATGTAGGCATGTGGCCTGGCTCTAGCTAAATCTCATTATTACCTACATATTACAAGTTCACAAATGGCATGCTTTCTAAGTTGGTCGAAGTTTTTATTTGTATCATAACCTCAAAAAATTATTTAATGTCAGCTGAAATTAGGTCTAATTATAGGGACCGCCATCTCTGATTTTTTAGTATTTATTATTAAATTACTGATCCCGTCAGCTTAGTAACATGTCATTTGGGTTGCATAACCCACTCTATTTGTTCGCTGCGCGAAGTATAAACATGGTGTACATTACAAATCTCTGACAAATACTTTTATAAAATTTCGGGTTGATGCCGTCACTGTAGCCGCCTTCGGCTGGGAATTATATGGACCTCGGTGTTCTTCCCAAGGTTGTACTGCACTCTTGAAGCTGTATATCAGCCCCAAAAAAACAAAGCATTGGCTGCTTTTTATGCACTCCACCGCGCACGTTCACAATTTTACTTCAAGTCTTGCAATGGACCTCCGCGTGCTGTCACAACTTGACCACGACTGGCGCCTTTCCATTCTAATAATAGACGCATCTGGTGTGCCTTACAGCTGAGCGTGCAAACTCACTTAGCGTGCATTTTCGATACGTAAACGTTCTTAATCTAATTGCTACAATATAAAAAGTTACAGTTCAGCTCTACTCTAGCATGTTTAAATATTAACTAGTAAAGGTGATATGAATCAGACCCGCTACAACATTTATTAGGATTTTTTTCTTATTTGCTGCAGAATAATGCCAAGTTGTTCAAAGTTTGAATTCTTTATTGTCCAGTCTAAAGCGATATTAATAGCAGGGCGAGAGAGAGCATCCTTGTTTAAAGTCTGAGAGAGCAGGTATGTTGCCACTGCTTTGTCCTCTGTGAACAACTTTGCAATTAGCTTTTTCATATTTAGGCCAGTCATTTAAAACGTCATAGGTCGCAAAAAATTGCACAGTTCTGATTTTTTCGGATGTTGTTAGGATAGATACCAGTAGTGTAAAACCAAGTTTGCAGCTTTGAAAGAACTGTGCTAACTGCGTGGTGCTCGAAAAACCTTTTTTTCAGACTTTTTTCAGTTTTTGGCTTATTACTTCTAAAAGGTGCATCCTACGGAAAAAGCCGCCCTGTACAGTTTTAAAGTAGAAAATTTTTTCTACAATTTCAGTGTGACATCAGCTTTGTAGGTCCAATATGCCCCGAGATACAGCTCTTCAAAAATTGGCTATTTTTTCCAGAAAGTTCTAAACTGTAGTTTTAGCCGTCTCCGAGCAGAATATCGGTTAAAATACTCATCCTACGAGGAAAGTCATAGGAAATTAAGTTGTAGAGCAGTTACTGAGCTTTAATTTAAGTATAAGTAGAACCCTATAGGACCAATAGTTCCCTTGTTATCAGGAAAAACGAAAAATTAAGGAAAACTGATTTTTCAAGAAATGGAGCCTCTGTAATTAATATTGCACAGTTACCTATAGAATGTTATAAAAATTACATTACATTTATAAATTTGATTTATTGTTATATACAGTATCCGCCATAAAGTTGGAATATGGGAAATTTTTTTATTTTTCAAAAAAACTTTTTACGTCAATAATTTGTGCTTGTCTAAACACCTATTCAGCCCCTATCATATACAGGGTGCCCGAATTTCGTAGGGACGACATGGGTAACTTTTGTATTTGAAGAGATAGAGAGATGGTTAAATTAGCAAAAAGGTGCAGGTTTGAGAGCTCATTAAGAATCCATCATCAAATTTTATTTGTCATGGCCCACTTGTCTAAAATTTAAAAAAAAAACAAAATATCCTAATTTCTTTTATATGCCGTAACTTTTTTGTTACTTAAGATATTGAGATGCGATTTGAACTAATTTGCATGGTAATTTAAATACATTTATTGGCACGTAATAAAACCAATTTTATTTGTGCAAATTTTTAGTAATCTAACCTAACCTCAAAATTTTAAATTGGTACCGTGCAATTTTTTTTGGCCATTCTAAGAGAGGATTTTTTTCTGAATGCAATGATGTATTACATGATATGGAAACTTCTTCAAAATTTTGAAAAACTGAGCTTATTCTTTTTACAGGCAGAAATCACTAGTGCCATGATCACAATAACTTTGTTTTTTGTTTATCACGTTATCTGTGAAATTATGTTTCGAAACAAAAAGCAGGCTTATCATCATACGTGCCTTCCAGTAGTGTCAGTGTGTTCCGTATGTTTGACGTGTAAGTTCTACGTTCTTGTAGCACTTGATATAAGCACAAAATACATCATATTTTCAAAATTTTTCGTTATAAATTGAAGTAATAACACTCACACTACTGACAGGCACGTATGATGATAAGCCTGCTTTTTGTTTCGAAACATAATTTCACAGATAACGTGATAAACAAAAAACAAAGTTATTGTGATCATGGCACCTGTGATTTCTGCCTGTAAAAAGAATAAGCTGTTTTTCAAAATTTTGAAGAAGTTTCCATATCATGTAATACATCATTGCATTCAGAAAAAAATCCTCTCTTAAAAGGGCCAACAAAATTGTACGGTACCAATTTAAAATTTTGAAGTTAGGTTAGATTACTAAAAATTTGCACAATTAAAATTGATTTTATTAAGTGCCAATAAATGTATTTAAATTACCATGCAAATTAGTTCAAATGGCATCTCAATATCTTAAGCTACAAAAAGTTACGGCATATAAAAGAAATTAGGAGATTTTGTTTTTTTTTATTTTAGACAAGTGGGCCATGACAAGTAAAATTTGATGATGGATTCTTAATGAGCTCTCAAACCTGCACCTTTTTGCTAATTTAACCATCTCTCTATCTCTTCAAATACAAAAGTTACCCATGTTGTCCCTACGAAATCCGGGCACCCTGTATACCGAGTGAATTTTACTTATTTAAAAAATGGAGTTTTTCGAAATTGTCAAAATTTGAACTGCTATGTTTCGGAAATTAAGTAATATGTATATCAATGAGATTTTTTACAGTGTGTTATTTTTCGCTAACTGAACAATCTCAAGACCAGAAAACCCCTAATTTTTTTCAACTTTAGCTAAAAATTCATTTTTTTATGTGAAGACTAAAAATTTATAATAATAATAAATAATATAAAATGTTAATTGGTTCTTTAGATTATTTATTATTTACCGAATTTACGGTTTTTATGCAAACAAACTACTTTTCGGTAAATAATAAAAAATCTAAAGAAATAATTAACATTTTATATTATTTTTCCCAATTGTAAATCTTTAAATTGTTTACATATAAAAATTTGAACTTTAATATTAAGTCTTAGTATGTGAAATTTTGAAAGAAATTTAAAAAATTAATGTTTAGCTAAAGTTGAGAAAAATTAGGGGTTTTCTAGCATTGAGATTGTTCAGTTAGTGAAAAATAACACACTAAAAAAATCACGATATGTTTTTCGGACTTTTTCCACTGTCTAGGGTGTAAATCACACAACGTTTCGGGGGTTTTGATCTACTCCCATCTTCAGGTGTTCTTGGTTAGTCCTGAGAAGGAGTGATATTTATTTATTTATTTCGCACTCAGCCAACAGCCGTTAGGCCAATTATAGGTGTCGTTGTGCATTTATGGGGACTTCCAACCCCACTAACGACTGTCATGATGTTGTTATGACCGCCGGGACCACCTATTTCCGTGACAGCCGTATCACGAGGCGCCGAGATATGCAGCAGTGGAACTCCCATCCGAGTTCTGACTAGAGAGAGCGTTGCTTAACTCTGCTGATCAAACGTGAAAGCTTGTTCAAGTTACACCACCCGGGACCTGATATTATACGTTTTTCTACGTAAATTTGTGCCTCCCCCGGGGTTTGAACCCGGGACCGCTGATTGCTAGTCTGCCACTCTAACCACTAGGCCACCAGGGCGGTTATATATTTTAGTTGTAAAGTTATATATATCTTACCGCTGTATGCACAGTAGACTATTTTTGTAATTCTCTGCGCAGTAGTGGCGTCCGAAAAACATATCGTAATAGACCACTGCCAAAAAAATGACATTCAGAGAATAAAAAAATCACATTGAAATCTTATTACTACCTAGATTCCGAAAAATAGCACTTTTCGGATTTTGACAATTTAGAAAAACTCCATTTTCTAAAAAGTAAAAATCACTCGGTATACAGGCTGTTTCCTAAAAAACGCTGCAACCCATAACTCCGTTGTTTTAAATTTTAGTCCCAACAAACTATATATATTCTTAAATGGCAAGACAAGCGCTACCTTTTGACATCGCCCGTTCGTAAATATCTTTCAACTGTTTTGAGCAACGACGTTCAACTTTTTAATTTTAAATGGAACATCCTGTATATTTTTACATATTTAGATTCAAGATAAAATTTTGCATGCAGTAGTATGCTTCATTTGTTTTTTGGACACTTAGAAATGTTTAAAATAATTTTTTAATATTGCATGGAGACAGTCGTACAGTACCATAAAATTTTCAAGTGTGCCGTGGAAAACAATCAGAATGTTGAAATATTTTATCTAACACGTCCAGAAAACGAAGAAATTCTGAAGCAGAGGATTATCAATGCTTGTCGCGAAATACCTCCCAATTTGATATTGAATGCAACCAATGGAGTAACTAGAAGATGTCAATCGTGTGTTCAACAAGGTGGCGGTCAGTTTGAGCAATACTTGTAGATATGTTTTGTAGTTTTGTTTAAATTTGTTTCCAATAAAATATTTCAACATTCTGATTGTTTTCCACGGCACACTTGAAAATTTTATGGTACTGTATGACTGTCTACATGCAATATTAAAAAATTATTTTAAACATTGCTAAGTGTCCAAAAAACAAATGAAGCATACTACTGCATGCAGAATTTCATGCTGAATCCAAATATGTAAAAATATACAGGATGTTCCATTTAAAATAAAAAAGTTGAACATTGTTGCTCAAAACAGTTGAAAGATATTTACGAACGGGCGATGTCAAAAGGTAGCTCTTGTCTTGCCATTTAAGAATATATATAGTTTGTTGGGTCTAAAATTTAAAACAACGGAGTTATGGGTTGCGGCGTTTTTTAGGAAACAGCCTGTATATGATAGGGGCTCAAAAATAAAAAATAAAATTTTTTACCATTTTATGCCGACACAGTATATAACAATAAATAAAATTTATGAATGTAATTTCATTTTTACAACATTCTATAGGTAACTGTGCAATATTAACAATAGAAGCTCCATTTCTTGAAAAATCCGTTTTCCTTAATTTTTCGTTTTTTCTTGATAACAAGGGAACTATTGGTCCTATAGGGTTCCGCTTATACTTAAATTAAAGCTAAGTAACTGCTCTACAACTTCTCATTTCCCATAACTTTCCTCGTAGGATGAGTATTTTAACCGATATTCTGCTCGGAAGACGCCTAAAACTACAATTTAGAAATGTTTGGGAAAAATAGCCAATTTTTGAAGTGCTGTATCTCGGGACGTATTGGACCTACGAAGCTGCTGTTACACTTAAATTGTAGAAAATGTTGTCTACTTTAAAAGTGTACAGGGCAAAACTCTAATCTAGCCCTGTTAATCAATTACTGTTACAGAAATTCTGTAAATGTTCTTTTACAGTTGTCTAAATGAGGAGATTTTTCTTTGTCCAATTTACATCTTCTAAAAAATCTCTTCATTTAGACAACTGTAAAAGAACATTTACAAATAACAGTAATTCATTAACAGGGCTAGATTAGAATTTCTTGAAGCCATTTAAATAGAGATTAATTAGAATAAAAAAATATTTCTCCTAAAAAGCGTGTTGCATAAAAAACGTAAATTCGGTAAATAATAAATAATCTAAAGAACTAATTAACATTTTATATTATTTTTTATTATTATAAATTTTTAGTCTTCACATAAAAAATGAATTTTTAGCTAAAGTTGAAAAAAATTAGGGATTCTGGTTTTGAGATTGTTCAGTTAGCGAAAAATAACATACTCTAAAAAATCTCATTGAACTATTGTTTAATTTTCGAAACAGAACTTTGGATTTTGACAATTTCGAAAAACTCCATTTTCTAAATAAGTAAAAATCACTCGGTATATATGATAGGGGCTGAATAGGTGTTTAGACAAGCACAAATTACTGACGTAAAAAGTTTTTTTGAAAAATAAAAAATAAAAAAAATTTCCATATTATGCCGATTTTTTGGCGGACACTGTATATAACAATAAATCAAATTTATAAATGTAATGTAATTTTTATTATATTCTATAGGTAACTGTGCAATATTAATAACAAAAGCTCCATTTCTTGAAAAATCCGTTTTCCTTAATTTTTCGTTTTTTTCTGATAACAAGGGAACTATAGGGTTCTACTTATACTTAAATTAAAGCTAAGTAACTGCTCTACAACTTCATTGTCTATGACTTTCCTCGTAGGATGAGTATTTTAACCGATATTCTGCTCGGAAGACGGCTAAAACTACAGTTTAGAACTTTTTGGGAAATAAGCCAATTTTTGAAGCGCTGTATCTCGGGACGTGTTGGACCTACGAAGCTGATGTCACACTCAGATAGTAGAAAATTTTGTCTACTTTAAAAATGTACAAGGCGGCTTTTTTCGTAGGATGCACCTTTTAGAAGTAATAAGCCAAAAACTGAAAACAGTCCAAAAAAAAAGGTTTTTCGAGCACCACGCAGTTAGCACAGGTCTTTCAAAGCTGCAAACTTGGTTTTACACTATTGATATATATCCTAACATCCCAAAAAATCAGAACTGTGCAATTTTTTGCGACCTAACGTGATTTTTGTGTCTACGGTGACTGGCTTAATTGTGTTTATATCATATTGTTAGCTCAGCAGGTATCGCATTTAGTTCTAAGATGTTCCTGAGTGCGGAACGTTTGATTGAGTCAAAACCATGTTTGTAGTCAATGAATGTTAGATATGGTTTCTCTATTCTACGAACTGCTCAACGACACACATGATCTGTTGGGTCTAAAGCCACATTGCGCTGTTTTTAGTTTGGGTAGACACCCTATATATATTTTATTCTCCATAGATGGTAGTTATTGTAAGTGATGAAATTTTTATTTCTTAATGTACCATTTGGAATGTATTTGATATTATTAAAACAAAAAAAAATGTTTTAAGAAACTACATATTAATACCATGTCATTAATAAATTTTAAGTGTGTAAAAATAAAAACAAGATACAATGATTATATCTATTAAATTTTCAGGAATGTGTGTTCAGGGAGACTTCAACAACCCAAGGACGAATTGCTCTCAAGCTCTAGACATTCCAAATGCCCGCTGGGCATATGCTCATTGTCCCGATGTGGATGAATGCGGCCTAGGTCTGCACGATTGCCACCCTCAGGCGATTTGTACGAATACAGATGGCTCGTTTAGCTGCCAGTGCAAGCGGGGATATATTGGCGATGGGCGCACTTCTTGTGTTCGTACCTGTTACAACGTGTGTGTGCATGGCAAATGCCAAGGGGAACCCGACTACGCTTGCAAATGTGATCTCGGATGGACAGGCACAGATTGCTCAATAAACTGCGGCTGCAACAATCATTCCAACTGTCCGGATGGTGTGGGGAATTGCGAGGAGTGCATGAATTGGACCATGGGGGATTATTGTGAATTATGCAAACAAGGCAGCTATGGAAATGCCACCACCGAACAAGGTATGACATAACTATTACATAAGAACTCCGCAATTACAAATTGTTCTAGGTTGCCACAAATGTGAATGCAATGGTCACGGTATTGAAGATTTAGGGGAGTGCGATATTGTAACTGGCGTTTGTTACTGCAAAGACAACACGGAGGGAGACCATTGCGAGCGCTGTAAACCCAATTACTACGGAGATCCTCGCAACGAAGGCCAGTGCTATTACCAATGCGAACCCCGGGGCATGCTCACGGGGACTGAGGGGCAGGGAATAAGCTCGCGACAAGCTTACAGTGCCCCATGGGGTGGCCCACCCACCAGGGAGTGTTTGTGGATTATTGATCCTATGATTGAGTCGGGCTCTGTCATTATTCAGCTGCAAGTGAATTCTAGTCAATTAAATGTTACTTGTGGTGAAAATGCAGTTTACGTCTATGATGGACTCCCCGAGTTGGTCGACATGGGAAGCCAGAGTGCTTTGTCGGCTGTGTTTTGCAGCGAGGAGACTTTGCCTACTGCCGTGGTTGAGTCTCGTACAGGTATGTAATTTAATAGTGAAAGTATCAAGCTAGTAGATATAAATATTCATTTTTACTTTTGGGAAACACAAAAAATAGTCCTAAAAACAGTCAACAGTCAAAAAAACGATCTTTCAACGTCTACAGATGTACAGTGAGCATTATACATTTTGCAATAGGATTAGGAGCTGCATTAGGGATAGTACGCACGGGTGACTTTTTATCCGCGCGATTATTTGATCGCAGCGGTGAGATTACTGTTTTATCAAATTGGGTAAGCGCACGAGCAGCTGTATTATCACGGTTGATGTACCTTAGTACTGCATTTAGAAGAGAAGGGAAAATAAGCCGAAACCTGTTAAAAGGGCAATTTCACAATTTATATGACTATCGAAATAGTTTGAATCAAGAATCATATTAATCATAATTTTTTCGAACTCGATGTTTTTGCAGAAATATCCATTTTTGCATCTTCTGATTCAGCAAATAATAATTTACGTTACAAGACCGGAATGTAGTGTTTTGCTGGTCAAGCCAAGTAGATTGGCTTGGGGAGACCTGCAAAACACTTTCCGGTCGTGTATCGTACAATATTTTTTTTACGACATCCGAGTTTATATTTTCAAACTTGCGAATTCACTTTCGCAAACTCAAAAAAATTATCTATTATTTGACTTATCAAAACAATAACACACACTTGATTCCATAGTAACGAAGGCATCAGGGACTGACAAAAGCTTTTAGCGGTCCCTGGTGCCCGTTTTCCGATCTTAGCCGGTAAAACGTTACTTTCTGACGAAAACATTCTCCAGAAACCGCATACTTTCTGGTCGGTCGTAAAAAAATTAGTTTTTGAATTATGTCTGTTTACCAGTCTGTGAATCTGTGACTCTCTCCATAGCCCAGACGGTTTAATCAATGGACTTGTACCGTATTCTTTTGTTTTTTGTTTTCTGGGAAATTTTTATAATTTTTTTGTTAAAAATACACTTTTCTAAAACAAAATAATTAATCTACAGCTTTTGTTTAAAAAGATTATTTGTAAGAAATATAGTTTTTGAAAAAAACTTAAATTTTTACAAATATTTTCCCAAGTCCAAAATTTAATAGAGACAATTGTTTAAAGCAGTGTTATAATTATATTAAGTGATTGTCTATAATTTTTGTCAAAAAGTGTATTTGTTAGAAGCTGCTTTTGAACAAAATCGCAAAATTAAACTTTTACAAGT
>CALNHX010008691.1:0-57780 GCA_940337035.1 Agriotes lineatus
TGGTGTAACATGTTGACTACATTCACTTCGTCGCTAGAGGGATCATCTTATAACAGCCTGGAATTTTTCTAACATTGTCCTTGTCGTTTAGACTATTTACTAAATGTTCCAGAGTACTCTTTCAGTTGGTAGCAGCGGTCTTTTTGAACTATCTGTATCTGCTCTTGTGTGTACAGCAAACGCAATTATTGGCCGAATGCATACAGGGCCCGACAACAGTGCGAGTGTGATACATTTTTTTAAAAGTATGGAAGTTATCTGCAAATCTGTTTATACAGGGTCCGGCAAAGGTACGGGAGTGGCAGATCCTGATTATATAGGGTGTCCCAAACTTACTGCTATTTAATGGAGCGCGGTACATGTGGGTAACTTTTGCGTCGAAATAGTAATCATTTTAATATAAAGATATTTAGGTCTAACTTATTCTGGAAATATTAACGATATTATTACGCCTTTATATAAAAAAATTTATATAACTGCTATTATTAACAGAAAACAATTAAAAAATCTAAAGCTTTACCCATTTTTTTGTGAATTAACTTTTCAGTGTAAAATAGTAGCTGTGCGTACTCATGCAACACAGCGCAATCAAAATCTGAAAATTTAATAATTCCGAATCTTTTTCTTTTATGGAACATCCTATATATATGAGCTTTCTCCAGATATTCACTTCATAGCCCTAAATTACTCCATACTTCGCATATTCGAGGTTGAACGTAAAAAACAATTTAAACCCTTTAAGATGCTCTATTGAAATACATGACAAACGTACGTCATTAAATGTTAATTTAAACATTTGAAATCTCTAAATATATTAACCCAGGTTTCGAAAATAAAAATCCAATGATTGTTGAAAAAATTTATAAATATAAAATACACGAAACGCAGCAGAAATATACTAATTCTAGTATCAACTGAAATCAGATTAAAAAAACAAAAGCGATACATAAAAATCCCAAGTACACGTAACCACGTTAAATGTTCAAATATGTCGTTTTCTATCTGTATTTTCATTGTTCATGCCAGGTAGACATACAAGGTGTCCCAGAACTGCCTCCCCACCGATTAGTCATAGATTTCTTGGGTTATAATTAATCGATTAGACCTAATATACCTTCGTACAAAGACCCTCCAGTAAGAAGTTATAAGGCCTTGAAGTTTAATTTTTTATTTCTTCTTTTTGTGTTTATTTCCACAAATGTAAAAATACCGATTTGATTATATACATATACATGCGCACTATTATGTACTGCACTAGTAAAAAATGTTTGATACACTAGACTTCACTGTAAGAGGCACTTTACCTAATATCTGGAAACTCTTTTTAGCTATTACTTTGTTACTTATAACATTTATTTAAATTTTAACTGCTCTGTCTGTTACACTACCAGTTTTCCTGAAAGCAGCTACAGTACGTCGTACTTGATAACAACAGTCCGTTGCTATAATTTCAATCTTTCTCTAAATTCATTTAAACAAGCCTGTGCAGAGTACTGCCAATTATCATTGTCCAACCATTGCCCATTTCGAAAATATGCTTATATTATAAATATTTTATGTTCTGGTAACATATTTTAAAATAAATTTTTCAGAAATTATTGATAAAAAAATTATTACATATAATAACAAATGTCAAATAACAGCTTCTAATTTTCTGGTGATATAATACAGATGATTTCAAAATTCCAAAAGTATCTTTGGTGAAGTCATTTTTTGCTGATAGTATATTATCACGATCGCAGCAACCAAATTAAGAAGTATCTGAATTCATTATTTGTGTTTATCAGCTCTGTTTGTCTGTGCGTTTTTTTTTGGGAATTTTTAAATTACGAATTTATATTCGGATAAAACAGGAAAAAGGAGAACAAAATGCTCAACGGCCGAACCTACCTTCTAGGTTGTAAGGAACGTCTATAACATGAGGAGTTTTAATTCTGTAGTTCTTTTTAATATTTAAACTTTGGCTTGATCTTACGAATGTCCGAGCAGACGGATCAACAAATTCTCGTCCAGGTCGGCAAGTACGGCGTATCAACAATTCGCCCACAAGTGTTTGAAGCAGGCGTATCAATAGATTCGCGCCTAAACTAGCGAACGAAACCAAGCTACAAGACCTGCGAACCACGCGGGCTAATTTTGATTCGTTCATAGCAGCCCCTGGAAGAAGCTAACGACGTCCCAAGCTACAGGATCCGGCAGCCTCTCCAAGCTACAAGAGGAACTACCAGGTTAGTGCAGTGTGTTAATTGCGAATTGGCCGATTATTGCTGAAATAAATCATCGCGCAATACTCAGCGAATGTGTTGCCACGGATTGATAAGAGAAAATCACCGTACGACGGCACGTTAATTTGCGGCTTGTGCATTTCGAGGCGTGAATCATCACGCGCCCGCGGTAAACCAAGAATAGACAGCGTCGAGTATCAATTGTTTGGGGGTGCGTTAAATTAACTTTGTCAACGTTATCAAACGTTTGCGGTTTATTATAAGTTACTCTATGTTGCGTAGCGTATACCTATGTTGTATATTTGTTTTTATGTATCTTTTCTTTGTGTGTTCCTGATTATTTACAGATTATATGTATTAAATGTAAATTGTCGGGATTTTTATTGCTATTCATATGTATGTTGGTGAGTACAACATTTCAGGTGTATACGAGTTGGTTTCGAATAACTTTAGCTTCCCTTAGCTGCACTGGGAGTGAGTCCCATAAGCATAACGACTGAATCAGCTAGCGAACCCAGGGCAAATTAAAGTAATAATTCAGTAAGTGTAGGTAGGTAACAGAGAAGCCGTGTTACAATTGATTAAGGCGTTGTAGCAGGCAAGCTTGGATTTGTAAAATTTTCTATAGCTCTATTGGTAAGGGCACCAGAAAGGGCACAAGAGATAAAAGAGGTGGTCGAAGCCTTCAAAGGCAGAAGGTAGCGGCCCGTCTCAAGGCCGGTACCTAGTTTGAGAATATTGTAAACAGACTGTGAATGTATGTGCTGTGTGAATAAGAAGCAAAAGTGCAAAGTGCTTCGAATAAATTAAGTGTGTCTTTGCCATTGCCGGGGAAGCTACCCTGGCACACACGTAAAAAAGGTGACTACCAGCCGAGGCGGTTCTGCTCGCCCAAACCAAGTTCCTGAGGAATTCGAGGAAGGATCCTCGAAGCTCGTTGCCTGAACGTCGCGCCGTTTGAACCATTGGAAGGTACAGCAATCTAGGTTTGCTGCTTGAAAGCTGCTTAGTTTAAGTGGGTTTTTTAATATTAATAAATTGTTTGTTGCATTTATGTGATTTTTATTTAATCGCTAACAGTATCAGGTAAAATACGAACCTACCCTAAACTATCAAGTAAACGATGTGTAACAGCGTCTAACTGTAAATCAGATTCCCTCTAGGAGCTTAGATGCGAATGTTACTGCATTTTTTGCTAATTAGTGTTAATCACATTACTAGTTGCTTTGTTTGACCACTATTCATTTTAATATTGAAACTACAATTATTATATTTACAAAAAGACTAATTATTTAAGTTCTGGAAACTTGAACTATTTAGGAATCGTTTTGTGGTCTGATTTTTATCGCATTATGCGTGTATGGCCATAATTAACATAATTGATAGGAATATAATCTTCTGATCGAATCTGTGCTATTATATTGGAAGGTGGCTGTAACTAGATATACCTATACATTTAAGTAAATGTACATAGAGCCATTTCAACGCTACTATGAACATTTATATTTACTATTCCCCGATTTTATGTAGGTAATAAACTGTATCTATTGCTAAATTCCAATGAAAGTGTTTTGAATAATTACGATTATATTCAAAATATTCATGCAGTAATTGTTCAATGACTATTTGAATTTTATTAGTGGTATTTAGTAGTAGCCAAAATGACAGGAAATGTATGCAGGGTAATTTACATATAGTTATTAATGGACGTATATTTTTCTAATTATATTTTAATGTATACCTATTACTTAAAACATTCTTTCCTTACAAATCAAAAGTTGAAAATAGCGAATTATTGATTGTATCTTACTACAACTTTATATACGTGAGCATCACTACCATAAAACATTTTAAACATTTAAATAGGAATCGAGAAGGTTATACTCGTACAGTAGAACCTATCGTTGAGTAGTATAATTTCACTCCTGTTGACACAAGAAAAGTTTCCGTTACAGAGTAGGTTTATAACTATGCTACGCTAGGAAACTTGAATATCGTACACCCTCTAACGTTAAATCAATATCAAAAGGTGACGCTACTAGTCAAAAGAACAACTTCGAATAGTTTACAAGCGTTAACCACTGATTATTGATAGTAGCTAAACAACTACGAGATTTGAACTTCTGACAGCAGTATTAATCGGAACAATATTAATGTTTCCTTGAACTTACTGTGATAGCGGGTATACAAATATTCGGGCCCCATTTACGGGGTAGCAAAACTTCCTTGATCGCTAACTAAATTGTTGTTGGAAACTGAACGATAGCGAGCTTCAGTGCTTACAAATTAATAAAAATAATATTTAGCATCAATATTAACTCAGCGTCAGGAAATCCTTTTTCTGCAGTTCGTACAACCATTACATTTCCTGATAATGTAATTTTCTCAAGCAAACAAACGGGTTAACTTCAAAGTGAATTCGCTGCTTAAGATTTACAAACATGTTTTGAAGTTTTAATGAAGAGTGATGTTTTTGCATAATTCTCGTTAATATTTCATATAAGCAAAAATAAAAAGTATTTACTAAGCCCGATTGACATACGGCGGAGGATAATTTCAAGCAACTATGTTTTGAAATTTCCATGTTGTTAGTTGAAACTATTATAACAAATTATTAAGAATTGTAATTAGTTAGATTGCATATACATTCATCCTAAAAATCTAAAATAAAGCCAACGATTAGTTAATTTTGTAAAACACACATCTTTTGCTCTTATTTCAAATAAAGTTATATGCTATTGCGAAAATACAATTGTTACAAATTTTCTGGATATTTCTGCAGACTGGGTTGACGCGAATTGGGAATGAGAATTGTCTCAGCTCCTGAAACGACGTAAGAAAACAAAACACGCAGGCTGCCTTTGAGTACTCTGACAATTTTATTCAGTTCAATGCTGTACCGTATCGAACATTCGAGTTTCACTGAAGGTTGAGTATATGTTAAATGCAATTTCGTAGATGTTATACGGAATACGAAGTAAGTTGTAGATTTACTAAAATCCTCGACGAAATCCGATACAAACGCTGCTTCCGGCGACAACCGTCAGTTAACGGCTGATGTGTGTGTAACTGGTTTTATGGAAATATAATATATGACAGATAAGATGACGGCAACGTTCATTCATGGACAGTATTTTCCCATTTCTCTACATTTTTAGACGATTGCAGTTTTCAGAGAGTTCTGACTCTACTTTCAACATTTTCTTACATGGTAGTTTTCTAATCATTCGGCCAATGGTCTCTCTATTGTTGGTGTTTATCTCTAAAAAATATTCTTTTTATCTAACACTAGGATCGTTGACCTGGATAGAAATTATAATCTACACAGTTTGTTTAAACTGTCGCTCTTCTGAATGGATAATATTGTTCTACTGTATTGAGATAGGTTTTACAATAATTATCATCAATAGTATTTCATTGCGGTTCCTCCGGCATGCTAATAGCGTTAACTAAATTTACATCAGCAATCATTACAAAAGACTGCGAGCGAATTTTATGACCATGTTGGGCGTCTTGCTAAGAGAAGGTTGTTGTTTCATTATTTTTTCACGCACCTATATGCTTCTTATTCTCAATAGCTATTTATTACTTTTTATCTTCATCGGTGTTGTTATAGACTATTAACCAAATTAATTTTAGTATCGTTAAGAGCTACATTGCCCCACACAGTGCCTAAACAATTCTTTTCTTCATGTGGAAATTCAAACATGTACTGGCAGTAGCTGTCGAAATAATATTCATAGCTACAATCGCATAACTCTTGAAGAGGGTTGAAAATAGTGTACAAAATAGATAAGAATCACTTAATTTTTCTAGTACTTAATAGTAAACTAATAAAATAACACACTGCCAATTACAGTAATTCCCAGTCGTGGTACGTTGTTTTCCTAAGCTATTAAAATTTAGGAGTGCAACGGTCGACAGCATCTTTCCTAAAAACCTAGGTTTTGATATTGTCAAGAGCTAACAATGAAGAACATATTTTTTCCCATTATTATTATTTAAATTTTTTAACTTTATGTAGTTTATAGGCCAATTTTATGATAAAATACAACTTATTCATTTTTTTAATTTAATTAATCAATAGGAAGCAATAAAATCCTTTCGTTTCGTCATCGCTTTTATTACAGTGTTGTAAGTAGCGATATACTTTGAAATCAGACTGGTTTCATCATCAGACGCAAACATTAATCTACAGAGATACAATATCAACAGCCAGTTTCATAATGAACAGCTAAAAGCTCCTTTAACAAAAGGCAACTTTAAGGTAAAAGAGACTTTAAATAGAAATTAAATGACAGCGTGTTTCATAAACGTTGATGTTGCCGACTTTAGTTAAATGCTCATTTAGTTCCGAAGTTATTGTGAACCATCCTCGTACTGTCAGTTTTTAGGGAGTTTTGATTGTGATTTTAGTTATTTTTATGTCATCAACATAACCTAAAACTGAAGCGTCTTGTAAGTAAACATCAATCAACACTTGAACGATTATTGAAGGTAAGTGATGTTAGATTGCATTGTAATTAATAGTAATTGAGACTTTGTCTTGCAGTTATTATGGCAACATGCCAAAAAACAGAGAGGCAAACCCAAAAGAAAATGAATGGAACAAATCAAAGAAATAGGACTAGAAAAGGGAGTGACAATGGATGAAATGAAAATAATAGCGAGGGACAGAAAAAGATGAAAAAGCTGGATAGAGGACTAGAGACCATCATCCGACGCCCGAAAGGGTATTAAGGATTGGAGAAGAAGAAGAAGTATATTTGTAAATAATAATACTATAACAAGTTTGAAAAATGTTGATTTATAATCATTTGTCGTACTTGTCTCCCTGGATGTATAACTCTGTTGTTGTTTACTGCTTTATTTACATCACCATCCTCTTCAATAACGTTATCGTCAAACCATTCTTCTGGAATTTCATCATTCATTTCTATTGCTATGTTGTGAAAAATTGCGGGGGCAACAATAGCAGTGTTGGCTCTCTGTAGGGACAGTCTAATACCTGTTGACAATATGGAAAATCGTCTCTTCCACACACCATACTGTCTCTCTACTACATTTCTAGTACGAATAATACTTTCATTGTACAGGTTTTCTGAATGAGTATCGACTTCCTGTAGTTTTGTCATCAGATATGATTTAATTGCATAGCCGCTGTCACCGACTAAAAGGAACTGATCATACATGCTGTTCTCAAATTGTTGCTTTAGTATAGAGTTATTGAACACTGTCTGATCATGTGTTGCACCTGGCCAGCGTGCAGCGTATTTTTAAATCAGCATCGGACACTGTTTGAACGTTTATGGCAAAAAAGCCCTTTCGACTTCTAAAAACCTCTGCATCTTCTCCTCCTGGTGATTAATTTTTTATGAGAGTGCAATCGATGGCACCTATCGCTCGAGGAAAGCTAGCTAATTCATGAAACTTCTCTGCCATTGTGTTCATTTCTTCAACATTTTCATACATTTTTATGTATGTTGGACGTAAGCCTCCGACGCTCTATTAACAATCCTAGATGCAGATGATTTTGACACACCCATAAAATCGACGATTGCAAGGAGCACACTTCCAGTAGCATAAAACCTCAATGTGAGTAGAAGTTGCACCATTGGTGCTATACGTCCACCGCTATAACAAAATAGTATAATTATAATTTACTTCTAGGTATGAAACCGTAATGTCTTACTTGTTGGTTTGGGACAACAAAAAATGTTCAATTTCCTGTAACAGAGCCACTGTAGTGGGTTTTGTTAAACCAAATCTTTCAAAAAATCGAGATCGTCGTATTCATCAAATCAATTTTTTCTATTTTTGTACAGCTTTTGCCTTCTTAAATAAATTGCTGCTTCTTTTTCAGAAGAACTAGACACCGAACTTGAAGACATAATACATTTCGGTCAATATAATATAATGTTAGATGATATGTTTAAAAGCACATTTAAGGAGATAATTGGCCACAGACGGCCCTTTAAGTTAAAGGAGTTTTTAACCGATTTTAAAGTTTCTTTTACTATTATGGCACAACATTTTTACTTAAAGGCGACTTTAAACTTCATTATGAAACCAGCTGTAATAAAAAAAATGACTAATAAAAGATTATAATTACATCAGTTATTATAGGTAGTGAGCACATGGACAAAGTGAGATTCAGATTTTAAAGTTGGACAAATATAAGTAAAAACGGATTTAAAACACCATCATAGTAGAGAAGTAAACTACATTATAAAAATCGTTATACTGGTTAGAACATGCAAGTTAAAAAGTATATATCATTGAAAATGACACAACTTAGAATGAATTTAAATCCGTTAAGTATCTACACCTAAAATAGAACAAGTCCCTAGATTCAATGATAATGGAATTACCACGGTTCAGAAAATTAATGTGACGAAAGAAAAAAAAGGCCCAACCAAGGGATGGAATCATCAGAAAGTACCCAATTTCTTTAATATTCATGAAAATCTAATTAGTTAAAAGATCTGTGATATCGTTGAGTCTAAATTCATTGTTGTTGGAAATAATTACAATAAATCTCAAGTAAATTCTCCGGAATACCTTTATTAGATGAATATAAAATGTTATAGCTTGTATTAGGGTCGAAGGTGTGATTAAACTGCAAAATGCAATTAGCGGATTCATTGATATGACATATTATTATGATAAAGTTGTTACTTTAATGCATGCAAAATTTTTATTAATCCTTTTTTTCAAAGTACCTCCGGTTTGACCAATATAAAAACAGTCGCACGAAGAACTGTTGAGACGGTAGACACCAAATATTTTTATTGAAGGGGTGGGATTTTTGAAGAGAATTAGTAGTAGAAAAAGCACTTTGAAAGTTATATTTGCTTAAAATGTTTTTATGTACAACGAATTTGTACCATAATACGGAATTTTATGAAGAAAATATTATTTTCGGAATTATTGAATGGTTAAACCTGTTGAAAGTATTACTTGGAGTTTATAGTAAATAGGCCAAAATGCAAGATAACCGTTTATAGGAATAAATTTTATGATACAAATTTTCTTCTGACATAGGAATAGAAAGTAAACGTCTGAATAAGAATTGAAAACTAGCAAGTTTATGAATAAAGGTTGAAGGGACTTGTAAGAGATAATATGGTCAGTACAACGAGGTTTTGTATAAATGTTGAAACTAAGGCATTTAAGTTTAGAGTTAGTGCTTATTCTAGTTGAAGTATCTAAAAAGATACGGGGTTATTATCTTCAATTTCAAAAGTGAATTTAATATTATGATGTAATGAGTTAAGCAAGTAATGTGATCATTTACGTTGGGGTGTTTGAATTATAATTTTTTAAGATATCATCAGCATATCTACCCCAGTAAATAATATTGTCAATGAATGAGCTTTATCAAACATTTTTGTTTCCAAGATGTCCATAAAAATCTCTGCTAACAAAGGTTATAAGTTAGATGACATGGCTAAACCCGACGTTTGTTTGAAAAAGAAAGAATCAAATTTGAAAGAAAAAATAGAAAAACGTACATTTAAACAAGCAACTAATGTTTCAGTTTGATAATTGTTAAGATCAAAATTTACAAGCATTTCTTTTAATAATTCAAAACATTGTAACGAAGAATTAAGGGGTGGTCTTACCTGGTGGCGAAAGTTGTATTTGTTCATTTTCCGGCTGGTAAATATCGGCCTTATTCGGCTAACTCGCCGAGAAGCGTCTGGGTTTCAGCTACGCTGGAAAAAAAACTAAGAGAGAGGGCGCCAGGTCTTCGACGTCGACATATCCTTGAGTCGGACCTCCTCAAGGTATGGGATAAATCGAGCAAATCAATTAGGAAAGACCAATAACTTATAACACGATTTATTAAATAATCGATACTATAGTGTAAGCGGCGACAATTAATAGGTAAGTACAATGACACACACATTCAGCAATAAATATATGACAAAGCAAGCAATGATAAATCTGATACTTTAAAATAAAGGGGCGCTGCATAGCAATTAAAATTACTCGACCTGCATCAGTATGATTATCGGCGTTCCGCGAAAATTAGGCAATAAAATGTTAATGGAATTAATTTCTAATGCGGCTGTACAACGTAGGCACCACCAATTTGCACGCAACCTGTGAGGCGGGGCACGGCAAAACAAAGAAATGCAAGTTTCTGGCTAATTTTTAACCCCGGGTGTTTGCTCGAATTGACATTAAGACGTTACTCAAATTTTCTAATTCGCGAAGTATGCGATAGCATGGGCATACGAAATCGAGGGAGTTTCTTAATGTAAAAATGTCAGGATATTCATGAACGCTACAACAACTACTTAAACATGCTCTTAACAATATTGTTTAAACGAAAAATTGCGTAATTAGTTCACGGAAGCTTGACTTCAAGCAATAGGTTGCCGAAGTCGGGTCGCTAACCACAGCCGAGAACCTGTTTTTAATTTGTGTTGTGGTTTTTAATCTAAAAATGGCGGAGAACGACCTCCGGCAGAAGGGGCCTAAAATACCGCGTCTTGGCCGTCAAACACAGCTAAAACGTGCTACAGATAAGTGCAAACATCCTACTACAATTCTTCCAAAACTCCAAGTACTATGTTACTCTATTTTGTAGGAAGCCAAAGGTAAATTTTAAGCGAGGCCTCGCACACTACTGAGAAGGCCACCACGCTAGCACGTGCGTTACCGACAACCCGGAATCAAGATTAACATACTTCAGGTAAGCCGAAGTAACAGTAGCTTTCAGTAAGCGGCAGCACAACTAATGCATTAGAAGATGTTTACACAAATTGCATTTTATCATGTGTAGGTGTTGAGTCTTTTTAATTTGGAAAATGGATTTGGTTCACTGAATAATCCTCCGAATACTATTGGTAGTCAAAGTTAGTTAGACTGTTTTTGGGGTGGTGTCACTGATGTCCATTGCGTCTGCAATATTCTATCTGTACTCAAACTCAATTGACTTTCGTGATAACTACTACCCCAAAAATAATTGGCTTAACTATGAATGCTTATAGTATTATAACTGAAAATTTTACCCACCGTTCCTTTGACGTAACCTACCTGTTGGGGAGCCTTCTCAGTTTTCCGTTATTTGGAAAATTCCTGATTGCCAGCTCGCCTTGGAATTTAATGGACTGTATGGAATTATTTCTTCACTGAATTATACACTCCTTGAAAGCAAAGTAGGTAATTTATTTGCTATAAATTTACACGAACAGTTTAACATTTAAACATGTGAACAATAATTACTTTCGCAGAGCGGACCTGTTCGCATGCTGCCACGTTGACAGATGGAACGTAAGTGAATTTTTAGAATCGGATGCCGGCCCGGCAGTCTACTGCGCACAGTATGAATTCAGAATGCAAGAGAGGCGGCAAAAGTTTATAAAGTCCTTAACATACCGCCCGCCTTGGAAAGGGTAACCTTTCAAATAAAACAGTACAGAGTTGACATGTAAAAGCTAGAGTAAAACATGTAACATGAACACACATATATACAAAGCATAATAGTACATGGATCTTAATCTAGTACAAGAAAACCCGAACAATGGGGAGCCAAAAGGCTTTACGAAAACTGCGCTGAACGCTAACGCACTAGTTCACAACACTAGGTAGCGGGCACAATTTGGCGAAGGATCGCTTCACGATCCCTGACACAGTGTTCACTGACGCCACACGCGTAACGCCGTCAAGGCCAGGGTGCAGCTCGGTGACCCGGCCTAACCTCCACTTCAGAGGGGGTAGATTGTCATCCTTGATAAGGACCATGGAACCAGGCTGGAGGTCCGAAAGATGCGTGCCCCATTTGGTGCGCTGTTGGAGTTCCGAGATGTACTCTTTACTCCATCTCTTCCACACATTCTGGTGAAGTTGTTGTATTCTCTGGTATTTAGACAGCCGAGACTCGACTATCTCAGTAACGTTGGGATCAGGCAGTGACACCAACGGACGACCAATCAGGAAATGAGCAGGAGTCAAAGGCTGAAGGTCGTTTGGATCAGAGGACAAAGGGGACAGGGGTCGGGAGTTTAAGGTCGCTTCCACCTGTGCTAACAAAGTGCTAAATTCATCATAATTTAGACTAGCGTTACCTATAACGCGACGTATGTGATGTTTGGAGGACTTGATTCCGGCCTCCCACAATCCGCCAAAGTGGGGACTGTGCGCGGGTATAAAATGCCAAGCTACTCCGTCGTTCGCGACTGATTCGGAAATAGAAGGGTTTTGTTCCGCGAGAAAATTGCCTAATTCGATTAACTCGGAATTAGCGCCTACAAAGTTAGTGCCGTTGTCTGAGTAGACATGGAGCGGTTTGCCTCGTCGAGCCACAAACCGGCGAAAAGCCATTAAGAAGGTTTCAGTAGAAAGATCAGCGACCAATTCAAGGTGCACTGCCTTTGTGACGAAACAAACGAATAGACAAAGGTAGGACTTTACTAGTTTAGAACCACGTCCTTTGCGATCCTTTATCATGAAAGGTCCACCATAATCAATACCAGTCGTATGAAATGGGGGCGATGATTGAGTACGAGAGGCTGGCAGGTCTCCCATTATGGGTTCAGTTAACTTAGGAGAGAATCTAAAACACCGTAAGCATTGATGAACCACTTGCTTGACGATATTTCTGCCAGAGGTGATCCAATATCGTTCTCTGAGATTAGCTAACAGCATTTGAGGTCCGGCATGCAGAAGCCGAAGGTGCTCATGTGAGACTAGGAGTTTGGCGAATGGATGTTTGCCAGAAATCACTAGAGGAAACTTCTTGTCAAAAGGTAATTGAGAGTTGTGGAGCCTGCCACCAACTCTTAGCAGTCCCTTGGAATTCAGAAAGGGATTCAAGGATATCAAAGCAGAAGATTGTTTCACAGGCTTGTTCTGTGACAACAGCTTAAATTCGTCAGGAAATGACTCACGTTGTGAGAACCTTGCAAGCCGTACAAGGGTTGCTTGCAGTTCATCTGTAGAAAGGGGCCCAGAAAGGCGATCAGCTTTGGGGGTCCGCGCATTGTTATAAAAACGAAAGCAATAAGCTGTAACTCGTTGTAAGCGAGCCAAACTTGAATACTGATTGAACGGAAATGGTTCAACAGAGATTACAGAAAAACTCTGAACTTCTTTTTTGAATTCTGGAAGCTCAGCAAGAACATGTTTGGAAGTGGGCCAAGATGCTTCGCCTTCGCTTAGCCAGGTGGGACCATGCCACCAAAGGCTTAATTCTTTTAAAACTAAAGGAGAGACTCTCCTAGTGAGAAGATCAGCAGGATTCGACGCGGTAGGAACATGCCTCCACGTGGCATCAGAAGTGAGTTGCTGAACATCAGCAACTCTGTTGCACACAAAGGTTTTAAGAAGATTTGGACTGGTTTTCAACCATCCTAGCACTATTGTGGAATCTGTCCACAAACCAATTTTAGATATGGGCAAATCAAGTGCCTTTATGACTTGCACGGTAAGTTTACTTAGAAGAACAGCTCCGCAGAGCTCGAGCTTCGGAATTGTCAAGGGCTTTAAAGGGGCTACCTTGGCCTTGGAACAGAGAAGGTGCACTTGTACCTCCCCTTCCTGATTCTTGGAACGTAGGTATATCGACGAACCGTAACCATTGTTGGAAGCGTCGCAGAAACCATGGAGTTCTATCTCAACCACGCGCCGACAGAGGACGTGACGAGGAATTGTTAAATCATTGAGCATGAGAAGATCACGCCGATATGTACACCATTTTTCTTGTATGGCGTTGGGAACGGGTTCATCCCAATTCAACTTTTCCATCCAAAGTTGTTGCAAAAGAACCTTGGCACCCATGGTGCATGGACTTAGCAGACCCAGCGGGTCAAATATCTGCGATATTTCAGACAAGATGCTACGCTTGGTAGCCTTACTACTTGTAGAATTTGAAATATTGAACATCAGATGATCGCTTTTAAAGGACCAAATCAAACCAAGGGTGCTTGTGTGCTCATGTGCACTGAAATCAAGAACACCAGGATGCAAATCGGAGTCTGGGATTCCATCGAGAACTTCTGGAGAATTAGAAATCCACTTTCGAAGTTTGAAACAGCCTGAATCAAGAATCTGATTCAAGTTTGAACAGATAATACGCGCTTTCTCAGGAGTGTCGGCACCTGTCAGAAGGTCGTCGACGTAGAAGTCCTCCTTTATCACTCGAGAGACTTCGGGATTTGAAGCTGCACATTCGATGCCCAATTGGGTCAAACATCTAATGGCAAGAAAAGACGCTGAAGCAGTGCCATACGTAACTGTGTTCAGATCATATGACAGAAGAGGCTCAGTTGGAGATGATCGCCACAGGATTCTCTGAAGGGGCCTATGATTAGGATTCACCAGAACCTGACGATACATCTTCTCGATGTCGGCTGATATAGCGAACAAATGCTTGCGAAAGCGAACAAGAATGGAAAATAAGTCTTGTTGCACGGTTGGGCCAACCATCTGAATACTGTTCAGAGATTGCCCTGAAGTGGTTGCTTGAGAACCATTGAATACAACTCGGAGTTTAGTTGTCAGGCTTTCCTCTTTTAAGACTCCGTGGTGGGGTAGATAATAGGATATCTCGTTTGAATTAGGGTTTGAAACGGACATATGACCCAATTCAGAATATTCATTCATGAAACTCGAATAGCGATTGGACAAGTCAGGGTTCGCTTGTAACCGCTTCTCTAATGATAAGAATCTTTTCTGAGCGATTTGCAATGAATCACCCAATACCTCTACAGGTTCCTTGAGAGGGATAGACACAACGAATCGACCATTCGCTTCTCGTTGAGTATTTTGCACGAAATGTGCCTCACAGGCGTTCTCTTCATTTGTGCGGACCTTTTCCTCTGGGTAATGTTCGAGTTGCCAAAACCTAGCAATGGGATCAGAAGCATCCTCGATCGTGCTAAGATTGCACTGTACAGGGTACGCAGAAGGGGGGCCTGTAGGGCCAGAAACAATCCAACCAAAACGAGTCTTTTGGAGGATGGGAAGATTTGGGCCTAGACCAATTTGTCCAATACAAAGGAGCTGCCAGAAAATGGGCGAACCAATCAGAATGTCGATGGTGCCCGGTTGGTCGTAGGACAGATCTGATAACTTGATGTTATCAGGAACCTTGAAACTGTTTCGCTGGACGCGAAAACTTGGGGTTGTACCTGTAATCTCATCGAGAACAAGACAGGATAGGCCAATACTGTACGAGGTGTGAGGGGCTTGCAGCTTGATATCACACCTAGCTTTGATTTGAGAAGTAGCTTTACTTAAGCCAGAAACAGTAACGTTGACTTCGCGAGTTGGAAGCTTCAACCTTTTACACAAATCTGAACGTATGAAGTTCGATTGGGAACCGGAATCCAGCAGGATTCGCACAACATGAGGCGTACCATCATCAGCGATGAGTTTAGCGGTAGCCGTAGGTAAGAGTACCTGCAAAGCATTCGAACAGAATGCCGAAATCGATTGATTTAGTTCAACAGGGGTTTCTGCCGACATCGCAGATCCTGGTTGACTAGAAGAAGCATTTTGAGGTTTATCCTCATGCAGAAGTGTGTTGTGCCTTGATTTGCACTTTCTACACGTATATTTGGAGCTACAGCGGCTCGAAATGTGACCCTGAGTTAGGCAATTAAAGCATACACGGAGATCTTTTGCCTTTGAACTTCTGTCAAGAGAAGACAGCTTGACAAACTTATCGCATTTGTACAAGGAATGAGATCCTTTACAAAGTGGACACGAAGGGGTACCTGACACAAATGATTTCGAATGTACCTTGGAAGACTTTTCGGGTACAAGCTTAATATTTTTTACTTCCAGAGTTTCTAGAAGATTTGCTGTGTTTTGTAAAAATTCCTTGAACTCGTCAAGATTAGGTAGATCAGAACTTGACCGGTTTCTAAGGACCTCCCATTCACGGAATGTCGTGGGGTCCAGTTTTTTAGAAACGACATAAATGATAACAACATCAAGAAGCTCGCTTTCGGTAGCTAATGATTTGATTGCTGTAAAATGTTTGAATAACATATCGCTAATCGTACGTAATTTAGTTGCAGATTCCTTACTGCACGATTCAAGTTCAAAAATAGCATTGAGGTGGTTATGAATCAGAATTTTTGGATCATTGTAACGATTACACAATGCATCCCAAGCTAGAGTATAATTACTCGCAGTAAACTCTAAACTTTTTATAATTTGGCTTGCATCACCCTGTAAACTAGCCTTTAAGTAATGCAGCTTTTGAATATTAGTTAACGCTTGATTCTCATGAATTAAACTAATAAAAATCTCACGAAACTCCAACCACTCTGACACGTTCCCTGAATATTTGGGAATCGAAATGGTAGGAAGGCGTACAGCTCGATTATTGCAATGCGAACTGCAATTTGAATGCGTTGACCTCACGCTACCGTTAGGAGATCCAGCACGATCTGGTGCAACATCAGACTGTTTGTTGTATTCATTAATCAAACATTCAGCTTGTGAAATTGCAAGAAAATAAGAGTCTTCAAATTCGACTTGTTGCTGCATTTCAGATTCTGTATCCTTATCGGTGTCTAAAATTTGTTCATGAACTGCATAATATTCTGATAACACGGTGGCTATAGCATCCAATCTTTTCTGCAATTGAACAATCTGAGCGCTAGATAAGAATTGATCTTCATCGTGAATTGTTTGCAAAGATTGCACGTGATTTGCGAAGCGCGTAAGCTTGCCTTTGATAGAGCCTCGTACTCTTACAAGTGGATCCATAATTGTTGAAATTAAAACAGTTTAACAGATCGAACTAACTTTTCGTACGCCCCTGGTACGGAATTTTGTTTACAACGCAGACAGCGCTTGATAACGACGCGAGAAACTTGGCGCTAACGACGCAGAAAACGACCCTGGTACAACGCCCGGCAGTCTACTGCGCACAGTATGAATTCAGAATGCAAGAGAGGCGGCAAAAGTTTATAAAGTCCTTAACACTACCTCTTCCCAGTATTCTTTCCAGTATTCTTGCCAATTATTAAAAGAAATGCTTGTAGATTCTGATCTTAGCAATAACCAAAATGAAACTTTACTAGCTTGTTTAAGTTTTCCTTTATCTTAACTTTTTTTTATTTTTCAAACAAAGTCGGGTCTAGCCATGGGATCTACCTTATCACGTTGGTTAGCAGATATTTTTATGAATAACTTAGAAACACAAATGTTTAGTGAAGCGCCTTTCATTGACAATATTACTTACTGGGGTAGATATGTTGCTGATATCCTGGTAATTCTAAAGTCTAGCACCCCCAACGTAAATGTTCACATTACGTGGTTTAACTCATTACATCATAACATAAAATTCACTTTAGAAAGTGAACATGATAACTCTTTCTCCTTTTTAGATATTTTGATCAGAAAAACATTAACAATTTAAATCACTAGTTTCAGCATTTACACGAAGCCTATTGTACTAACCATATTATCTCTTACCACTCTTTTTATCCTTTATCCCATCACCTTGCTAATTTGCAATTTTTATTCAGACGTTTACTTTCTATCCCCTTGCTAGGAAATTTCTACATAGAATTTAATATCATTAAATGTGTGTCTATTAAAAACGGTTATCCTCCAAAACTAATTTTATCTATTTACTATAAACTCAAAATAAAGCTTTCCAGAAATTTAACCCTTATTATGAATTCCGAAAATAAGAGTTTTCGTTGAATTTCGTGTTATGCTACAATTTCATAAAGATTTAATAAAGATTCTGACCCTTTAAGAGAAAGATCTGGTGGCTAGCGTCTTAACTGATCGTCGTGTGACTGTTTTTATACTGGTCACACCAAGTAACAAGTAACACATTCATCAGTGATCAATCTAATAAATCTACCTTATCTAATCACATTTACAGATTAAACACAACTTTGGTCCTAAAAAAAACTATAACATTTTACATACAGCTAATAAAGGTATTCTGGTGAATTAACTTGAGATTTTTGAAGTTGTACAACAATAATGAATTCAGATTCAATAACATCACAGATTTCGAAACTAATTATATTTTCATGAATATTAAAAGAATCGGGTGCTTTCTGTTGATTCCATCCCTTATTTGGTCTTTTTGTCTTTCCTTTCGTCGTATTAATTTTTGAACCGCACTGATAATTTCAATGTCATTGAATCTAGGGACTTTTTGTATTTTAGGTTTAGCTATCTAATGAATTTAAATTCACTCGAAGTTGTCTCATTTTCAGTGATACACACGTTTTAACTTAATCGTTTAATTATTATGTTTTAAACAGTATAACGAAAAGAAGCCGGGTAGCGCAGTTGAGAAAGCGCTAGACTTCGTTAGTCCTCTGTTCGAATCCCGCGAGGGCTGGAACTCTTCCCAGCCTTGGCGAATAGAATCTGACTCGGTGAGACCATTCGCAGTTGGGCACCAAATTAACTGTGCTCTCTCTACTCAGAACCACAGAGATAAAGATAGAGTAACAACATCAACACATCGCGAACACACACACCGCACACAATGGTTGCTGCGCAAGCACAAAAGGTGCGCACGAACTCTGTAACCAGAATCCCGGACAAGTTGAGCATTGTACTCCCAGATGCTAACATAATAAGCACCGGCCTCTACACCGCAAGGTAAATAAAGTTACAGATAATACATACATACAGTGTGTGGTGTTTTAAAGCCTTTTGTACTTATATTTATTCAACTTTTAGCCACACTTTGACCAGGTGCTCACTACCTATAATAATTTATGTAAGTGCAATTCTTTACTACGCATTAATATGTTAATATTATACATCTGTAGATTAATATTTAGGCCTGATGGTGAAACCAGTCTGGTTCCGCAACATGACGCTACTTGCAACACTGTAATAAAATCGTGGAGAGGACTAAAGGGATTTTTTTCCAACCGCAAGAATAAAACGCCAGATTGTAGAATAATTTTGTATAAAAAGTAAGTCATTTCGGGATGTTCACCAATTACCTTGGCAACTGTACATATAGCCAATAAAGGTAGGTTGTTGAATTTACTCGAAATTTTTGAAATTATCACCAATAATAATAAATACAGACTCAATGAAGTCACAGATTTTGATACTAATTATATTTTCCTTAACATTAAATAGTAATTTTGTTTTTGCTGCTTTCTTGCCTTTTGTGGTTTTCAATTTTGTTCTTTTATTTTTTGACCCTTTCTGGTAATTTTCGGTGTCACTGAATCTAGGGATTTTGGACCTGGTTTTTAATTACTTAAGCCATTCTTGCAACTGACGTCCCAACGTCAGTTTGTACTTAACTGGCTAATTTTAATATTTTTAATTTGTGATGTGCTAACCAGTATAATGATCTTTATAACGTAGATTGCTGGTTAATTAGATATTTTTCTTCTCCAATGTGGTGTTTTTTGTGAATTTCATTGCTTCCTCGTCCTCAACGTTTAACTTAACCTTCAATTTATTGTACATGTGCTTTTGGATTACCAGTAAGTTATTTTCTTTACTATGTACACTATTGTTAACCATATGCCTCTGTAGATGTTAATTTTGGCCAGTCTGGTTTTGAAACATGTCGCCAATTTAAAAATACATTTACGTGGAGAAGACGACTGTGTTTTATTATTTCTTATTGATCTTTGATGATTATTGTATGTAATAACCTATTTATGTCTTACAGTTGAACATCCTCTTCCTATTTTCTTAATAAAGATCATCCCTTCTCCCTTGAAATATAAAAAGTACGTTGAATTAAAACCCATCTTTAGTCCATAAAAAATATATTCAACAATATACTTGTAATTTTGTACTTCTGCGCCCGACCCAAAACGCCGACCATTTTCAACAGTCCAAAAATATTAAAATAACAAGGCGATAGATCTAGACTAAATGGTGAACGCTCTAATTCAAATTCGATAATTTTCTCTAAGCAGGCCTTCCGTACATGCCATTTTGTTTTCTGTTGATAAAGTACATGTATATGGATACGACCAATCCATGGTACCCTCTTTTTTAAATTTCGACATCATTCTTTCACAGTTGGATATGCAGTACATGCGTTTCCATACACATCTCCGGCTCATAAAAATTGTATGACCATACGTTGATCAAACTTGGACGAATATTCGACAACAAACGCCATTTCAATGTCATAATTTTTAAACAGAATCACCTCAAGACGCAAAAAACTGGTCAATGTGTTGCTTACGAACACTATTAATGTTACAAAACGTCAACTGGATTATAACACCTGTTTCCAAGGATAATATATCACGGACGGGTTTATTTAAATAAATGACGGATTCCTCAAGTGGCAGATAAAGAATTTTTTGTACAATAATTGTTTTTTTCAGATTTAGGATTTTCGATTATTCAGATTGTGGATACTTTAAAATGCATAAATCGAATGTTAGAACTCCTTAGAGACAAACTCAGCTAATCTATCCAGGAACAGTGAAAATGAACTCGTTTAACTACAATTAAAATAAAGAGAAATTGTTATTTTATACACGATTATTTTAAAAGGTGCACACATAGAGATCACGGAGACGGCGTGATATATTGCATGATCGAATATTTTTTTACGAAATTTTTATAAAACAACTTGCAATTGCTGCACATTTTAAAAGTAGATGTTTGCCTCTTATACGCTGTGAAAAGTACCAGGAAAGAACACACATTTTCTTATAGTACATTTTTCTCTTTTCAGTCAAGGATCCTATGCTTTCGCACTGCCAGCACTTCATCTTTTTCAAGTGAACGTGTGCTTTTTATTATATTGGAATCTTATTATGAACAACTTGAAGTAGGGCAATTAAAGTGTTCAAGGCCTCATGTCTCTCAAAAAATTGAGAGCACAAAATAGAAGGTACAGATGCGTAGTTTAAGAACTGTAGTTACGAAGCTACTTTATTAAAACATGTGATTATGGAACTTGATAGGAAGCAGGTGTCGTTTCAGATGTAACACTCGAAATCCTAATAGCCTGAAGAGTTTGCAACAGTGCATAAATAGCACCCCCTGAGAGAAAGCACAACGCCTCTTGAAAGTTTAGTACTGTATGGGAAACATACGCGAAAGCCTTGCTAAGTTCACACAAAGTCCTTTTCGTATAGTCATGTACAACATGTGAGAGTGCATGAATAGCGGACGCATTGCATCGAACTGTTGAGAATCCCCATTATGGAATCCCCACAAATGGTGAAACTTCGACTAATACTTATCAGCACATAAATAATTGCTAAATTTTAAGCAAAATAAATGCCTCTGCATTGCTCTCTGTGAAAAAATATAAATAACTCCTAAAATCAATAGAATTCTACAATATAGGTAGGCAGTCTGTTCGGTTCTGTTAACATAGTTAGGATCGGGTGTACATTTTTATTGGTGTCCCTGATTCACTTGAAGTACGTATACATGAAATTTGTGTCGGATTTATGAAATTTAACAAGACTCCTCGTCGGCACTTATTATGTATCAGAATCTACAAAGGCAACATTTTCAAACGATACCGATACAACAAGCTGAGTTTGGTTAAGGGAATGATGTCTACAAATATCGCTCTTGAACTAGGAAAATTAACCGCCAAAGTACTTCTTTCGTAAAGAAAATTCAGTTTTAGACTAGATGTATTAGAAGTTATAAAGCAATTTAACAAAACGCGCAAATGTAGAACAATATATTAATCTAGTAATGCAATTACTACAAAGATATATGCGTTTGTGGTTTAAATTTTTTACTTCCCCCGTGTGAAAGAAGACGGAAGTATTGTAATCACGAAAACATCATCTTCCGAAATTTCTTCAGATCTTCACGGTTCACGGTTTTCTTAATTCAGTCTGTCTGTCTGTCTCTGTCTACCTGTCTGTCTATCTGTCTGTTTTACAGTATAGCTCAAAAACTATTTGTCGGGGGAAGACGATATTTTGCACACATATTATATATCTACCTCAAATGAAACCGGTACAAATTCATACAAATGTATACAGAGTGAGCACCTTAAAAAAATAAAATTTTGTTTATTTTTAGGTTAATTTTGAAATAGAAGGAACTTTCACATAGGTCAGGCTTTACATTTGCCGAAAATAAGACTCAACCGATACAGGATAATGTCACAAAAGAGTAAAAACGTTTCAACAATAAAACCGTTCTGTTCAAGAGATGCGCGCTCCTCACTTATTTCTATAAAGGTCTATTCAGACTGACGATAGCGGCGCGGCAGCATGGCGGTAGCGGTTTGGTAACGGCGCGGAGTTAGGGCGGTTTTTACACTAGTAGGTGTTCATTTCAATTACTTGGTAATTTTAATTGTACATCAATTACTTTCAATAGAAGTTATTGTCATATATAGTTGTACTTTCTTGCAACTATCATTAGTGACGTGTCGATTCGTAATCGCGATCTAAAATGCTTAATTTTGATATTTTATTAACTATAGTAACCAACACACTTTATTACTTTTAAAGATTTGTTTTATAATTAAGTCTTGTAGCTACTTGCACCGTTCACCAATATCAACAGTTTTCAGTTGGTTTTGATGTACCATGTATATTAAATAAATAAATAGTCAAAGCTAAAACTTATATATTATTTATATTATATTTATATATACAATATATTAAGGTAGGTATTACAAAATAAGTAAAAGTACCAATAATATTACACTCTGTTTGCCTTAATCAGCACCAGTTTTTGAAATAATTCGTTAGAAGTCGCATTCCTTCTGGACTATCTATAACTGTGGCAAACGAAAAAAGCCTTTCAGCTGGTGCTGAGGAGGCAAATCTGTGTTGTATCTTGAAAATATGAGTTTCATTACAGGACATTCATTTAGTAGATTTAAATCTTACCCTTATCTTCAAGATAACGCAGTAATTCGAATTCTATTTTGTTTTTAAGGTCTATTTCTTTGTTTATAGTTGATGTATAAACAAGTATTTGATGACGTGTGCCGTTTGTTTCCATAATTTTACTATAGAGGGTTTCTTAATTCCAACAAAATGTTCGTCTTCTACTGCATTTGGATTGTCTGAATCTTCCTTTACATTTTGATTTATTTATCCGAGAAGTATTCAAATTTAAATTATAATTTAATATTTATTCAAAAACAAACACAAGGACTCTAATGCATATCATGTCATTTTTCTACTGTCTTCCCCTCTTTTAATAAACTGGTGCCATCTTTCGGGAAGTGTCTGTATCCCACGAGAAGAAAATTCGTTTAGCTGCTATCGCACTCATTTCGGAACAATTTCGATGACTTCTTCATTACAATGAGGTATTTTTCTTCTAGAAACTCTTTTAAGGGCCCAAACAAATAAGAAACTGATACAACAAGGTCCGACATGTATGGTAAATAGGACAGCATCGTCCAATTCAATTTTTGAATCGTAGTCAGCGTGCCAATAGCGAAATGGGGTCGAGCATTATCCTGTAAGATGCAGACAGAGAACTCGCGTTTTTTTTTCAAGTTACTGATATTTAATGAAGATGGAATATCCTTCACTGCAAATCGACAATCGTTTCAAATAAGTGCATTTTACTCTGTCAGCATTCTCTTCTGTTGTCAATGTTTTGGACGGCGAGAATGCGGTTCATTATCCGCACCTTTGCAGCCATCTTTAAACGCTTTACTCCTTTTGTAAACGCTTATGTCTGATAGTGGTTGCTCACCAAACTGTCTTTTAACTCTTACACAAATTTCTTATCGTTTAATATCTTCGTTGATAAGAAATTTACTACTAATGCGTTGTTCCACGCTCGCATGCACTTCCACCTCACTCATGTTTGCCAAATGAACGAAAATACATTGCTACGACTTAACGACTGAATGAAGTCAGGACTTGTTCCAGATCATTAATTTATGTATACAACTTCTTTGCATGTCTTTGTCTTTTGGCGCACAATTAAAATTATAATTCATATTTAAACGCTCCTCGTTTGTTCAACGTTGGAATTTGCAAGCAAATTTGAGGCTACCGTAATTAATATTGTTTGTATGTCTTCTAAACTATTATTACTGCTTTCTGAACCCGCTACAAAAGTTTTATCGATGGTATCGTTATAGAAGCTATTATAGCTACTTTAGATTCTTCTAAATGAGCTAAACAAACATGTTAGTGTTCCCTCTTTTAAACCTATAATGATACATTTTTGTTGTTCATACAAAAGAATTGTTCACTCCACCGAGCGACTACTAACTGTATTCATATTGTCTCCCTAGGCAGACAATGTGTTACTTCTGTCACAATTTTTGAAACATAGAAACTGATTTCTACTGCCAGTCGTGGAAAAATATCCTTTCGAACATGAAGAAATGTCGAATTTCATTTTGGCTAGATTGAATATGTTAGAAAAGTGATTCTTCCATGTTCGTGTATAATTAATTTGCTCGCTTTGCTGCTCGTAAATTAACCCTGAGACTGCGAAAACCGGGTCTCAAGTGACCCGGCTTTCTTTTTTTTGAAATAATTCTACCGTTTTCCAATATACTGCTTTGGGTGTTTGCGTATTCCTCGAAGCTGTTATGAAGATGCTGTAGAATAAATTTCGTGGAAAAATGTCTTGGTACACCTGAGATAATCCGCTCGGGTCACTTGAGACCCGGTTTCCGCGTTTCGCGATCCATTGTTTTTTTTTCTTGTTTTCTGGAGTATAATAACACTGTGTAAAATAATAGGCAAAAAGAATGGATCCTAATAAAATTCCCTTTACGGAACAACAATTGCATGACGAACTAATGCGTGATGATGACGAAAACTACTTTCATTTTTTGTTTGATGAGGACAGTGACAGCCATAAAAGTGACGCAGAATATGAAGAATTTTTTAGTTTTCAGGTCAATAATAATAAAAGTTTTATGATTATATTATCATGTGCAAGTATGTATTACAAAAACAGACATTGTGGTTCTTTAAAACTAATTTTAAAAAATTGAATTCGATCCGGGTCACTAGAGACCCATTTCCGCATTCCGCGTAACTGAAATTATTTCCGCCGGGAGAGGGTTAAATGTTGAAAAAAGCTCACTTTTATTAACTTATGGAACATACTACCATGAGATAAAAAAAAATTCTTTGCAGATTTTGATATGTGTTATGCGTTTGGCAGTACTGAAGTGTATTGTCCGTCTATGTCAAGTTCGAGATTAAAAGGTTCGGTTTTGTTTGTTGTTTGACACAGACTAACGTAAAACTTAACCTGAAAATCTCGAATTTGACATAGACTGACAATACACTTCAGTACAGCCAAATGAATAACACATATCAAGGCCTACTCAGAATCATTTTATTTTAAATTTCATGGTACTATAAAATATGCCTGACTCCCTCATGTGAGGCTGAATAACGAAAACATTTAACTAAGTATACAGGGTGTAGCATTTGCTTCCTTAATTGTTCGACATCAAAATTTGATTTAAATTTTATAAAGAACACTACATGACGCAACTTGAGCATTTTTTTGTTGGCTCAGTGCGAAAATACTTTTTTACCCCTTTATCCGAAAGTGACATTTTCTGTAGCCAATTAGGAGATTCCCGAAAATATACGTTTGGCTCCCTGGTCTGTTTCCGATGGCAGTGGGAGGGAATATAATAGATTGACTTCCGTTGCCATTAGAGACGGAAGGCAATGTAATTAATATTAAATCAACTAGCCTCCTCCTTTTCATATTTAAATATTTTTGAATCCAACTGAATGTAAATGTAAATGTGTCATATGTATAACTAAAATGGCATTCCCTCTCTTGCATGATTATAATTGATTACTGTTCTCGCTAACGCTGGGGAATTAAAGTACATCCACGGGAGAGAATGATACACTTTTCTCTAGAAATTCAAATAGTTAAATTTTTAAATGAAAATATCAATTTGGTGTTGATCAGGGGCTGCTAAAATTTGACACGTGACTGATAAACCTAGTTGAAATAACTGATTGAAATAAGAACTCGTACATCAGATACAATAATAATAGCTATTTATATATCTAGGGAGCAAAGGTATTCATTTCCTCCCGCGTGTGAATTTAATGTCCGACGCGTTAGCGGAAGGCATTTAACACACAAGGGTGGAACTGAACCTTTGCTGCAGTGTTACATATATGATTTTTTCTTCGAACGCCTGTTCTATAGCGCGAAATTTCAAAAATGCTGTTTTAGGAAATCATTATAGTGACTCTAGATGTCTGTAGTGACATTTTGTTTAATTTCCAAATTTGGTGACAAACACAAATGCGGGAGGTAAAAATATTGGCTCCCGCCGGGAGTTAATAGAAATTAGCTCCCGCTGGTTGGAAATTGACAGTTTTGTTTTTTAAAACTAGGGCGCAAAATCCGACTGTCTATATAGTGAGTAGAAAACAAACATTTGCTCCAGCAGGAAACAATGAAGTCATTTTTACCTTCAAGAAACCTTTAGATAAGTAATGGGTAAAAGTACGTAATTTATGAAAATTGCTGTCAACGTTGGACAATAAATTGCTCAGATTGCATTCATGTTTTTACTTGAAATTTAAAAATCTTACCAAATTTTAATAATACCTATTAATTTTATCTAAATGTTTAATAATATCTATTAGTTTTAAGTTTAGGGCAATAATTTATCTCAAATTACGTAAATTAGGTCACTATGCACTGTTCTTTAAAAAACCTAAATAAAATTTTGTGTAAAATCATCAGAGAAGCCAATATTTAAATACCTCCTAATTAGCATGGGGGTTTCGTATGTTTTGTTCGTCAACGCAGCACTCTGTATAACGTAAAGAAGTAATGTTGGATGAGGCGACCGGAATTATAAGAAAATCACGATGTTGATCAAACACTATTTCAGATTGTTAATAACAATCGAAGCTAACATGCAGCAGAGTGTAAACAATTTTTCATTGCCGCAAAATTATGTACTCGTTGCCACGTTGCCAGTATCAAAAGCAGTATATGAGCATTACATGTTAAGAAAGCGACAAAGAATGAATAATTTACAAAATGTTCAATGCAAGAATCGCCACAGAAAATTTAAAAACGCTGGAAAAGAAAATCTGGTGTGATACACAAATACAACTACAGTGATTTTATAATTAGTTAAAAATTTGTTTTTATTTTAAAGCATTTGTTAAACATGTTCAAAGATTACAAATTCTACAGAAACCGTACAAAATTAAGAGTTAGTTGTAGTTAATTAAAAAAATATGTTTAGAAGGATTGAACTGGAAATTCACCTATCTCACATCAATACAATAAAAATGTAATAAAAATGTAACCTTCCGATCATGCAATATTCATCAAAAGCTTGTTGTCGCATCTAGGTACTACACAAAATTTACATATGAAGTTTCAACGTCATACATGTTTTCGTTTTTAAGATATTCTGTTCACACGCACACTGACAGACCAATAAACAAAAAATGTTTTTTTGGGTTCAGGGGGCCCTATTGCGATTTCCTTAATATGTAATTTAATAAGACCATATCTTATTCTGGAGATTTAGCACCCAATCGAGGTCAGTAATTTAGTAACTGAATTACCACGAAGTAATTTAATTACGGCGAGTAATTTAAATTCCCACAAATAATTGAAATACTTGTAAAGTAATTTAAATACTTGACAGTAATTTAATTACGTAAAGGTAATTGAGTAATTGAATGTAGTATTTAATTACTTTCAAAAAATAATTTTCAAGTACTTTTTAACAAAAATGGTAATTCCCAATTACAATTACCGCATTTGGAAAAGTAATTCAATTCCAAGGCAAATATACAAAAAGGCATTTAATTAGTAATGTAATTACAAAGTAATTAATTACTGCCCAGCTCTGGCCCTTAGAACAAAAAAAGTAGATGAAAACTTAATAAGAAGCATAGAAAGCATTTACAAAATGACACGTAACATAATCACAACCAGAACGACTGAATCAGAAGAGTTTATATCTACAGCAGTAATCACACAAGAGGAAGTATTAAGTCCCTACTTTTTTGTAGCCTTAATGGACGAAATACTCTCTAAAAGTATAAAAGATTCTAAAATCTGAGTATGGGGATATTATAGATTACACCCAATAAGACTTACAAATCTAGCTTATGCTGATGATTTAGCAATTATATCAAACAATGAAGAAAATCTGCAACATAACATGCACATATGGAACTCCGCACTACAGAAAAACATTTAGAAATCAACGTTAACAACTCAAAAGCGATGGTAATACCTACAGAGCCAGTGGCGTAACTAAGATTTTGTTCTAGGGAGCGATCTGGGAGAAAAATTCTACTGCACGTCGGCGTTTCACTATTTCAGCAACGTAGTATAGTCCATCTAGCTCGCTCGTGGCCGGACAGGCGAGCGGCGTCATTGCTCACCTTTTCTTTCTTGACATTTAATTCAAGTGATTTGGCGATCTTTTAAGTAATTTCTTATTAACGAACCCCACTATCAAAAAAAAATTAAACAATTGATATTCAATTATTTATTTATGACTAGTTATTTTTGTATCTAGAATATGAGATGCCACTTTTCCAACTAAAAATGTGAGTTTACTTGGCAAACCGAAGGCGAGCTAAAATAGTTATTTATTGCTGTGTAAAGATTTATTTCAATATTTACTACACTTACGCCGTAGGTCACTAATACTTTCTATGATCTCATTATAATTAATAGCTTGATACTTAATAAAAACCTAATCTCAGAGTTCTTTTATATATTTCTGTAATCTATAACTTACTTTCGCATTCTTTTGAGCATGTGTTAGAATTAACTACATTAATCCGACTCTTATTTCCCGTTACTGTCATAATTTAGTGTTAATATAATACTAGTTATCTGAATACAATTAAAAAATCAATCACAAATACATCAATTTATTAGCCAGGTAAATTAATAATTTGGTAGTGACATCGGCATAACTAAAATTTATTAATGACTCCTATTTTTAGTCAACAAATCAAAATACCTTGGTTTAACTTTTAGTAAAAAAAAGCACTGTAAACAACTCCTTAAGAATTTGTTGTTACTCTTAGTTACTGATGCTTGGAAATCACGAAAACAATTGTTACAAGAAAAATTTTACAAGAATTGCACGGATTTAATACATAAAAAATGCATGATTCTTAATTAAATGAGTTTAAGCTCTACCTTTTTACGTCGTTTCTGTACAGAAAGTAACTTTAACGCACTTACGATTTGATACTGCGCTGCTTTCTGTGTTGTTGCTTCTCTCAACGAAAGAAACTTCAGCTCTTCTGAACTGCTTGCAGCTGGCTAAATAAGCTGATTTTGGTCCTAACGTCCCACTATTGACCTTGGCTTTTAAGTAAACAGCTTTTAGATTGCTTTAGTATACAGTCAATTCGACGACTCGTTTAAACACTATTTTAATTTGATTTTACGCGATCTTATATCACTCCACAGTGCGTGAGAATAAATAATACGACGCTCTAAACTAGCACTTTTGTAATAGGTGCGTAGTTTACACCCTAATATCGTTAAAACAAACAAATTCGAATGAGTTAAGACAGTAAGTAAACGAGTTTTCCGAAAAAAAAAATTGTTTACACCCCGTTATTGTCACCACCGACTACGCGACCAATTGCTTGTAAGATATAGCACTCCTTCTAATCTAATTAACAGAAACTTCTTTGAACGCAACCTATTAAACCTGCTATTTTTAGATTATAACTAACTTTTCTAATAAAACGCATCTTTCGAAATTCTACGTAATCCAGATTGCTATCTACTATCCTAACTCAAGTAGCTGACACCATTTCAATACATAATATGTTATATGTTATTAATATGATGCATCTTCAGATTCTAACCGTTACCTCTCGCACAACAGGTTGGGATTTCGGCAGAGTATTTTCAGAATTACAATTGTGAGTGTAATTCTACACATGGAATTGCATTATTATAATACACATTTTATTAGACAAATATGGTAACTTTAATAGCTCAATAACAATTAATTGTATAATTTTATGTTAATTTCAAAACGGCAGCACCACTTTTGCATAGGTAAATTCTTTCAAATCACAACTACTAACGAGTGACTTTAATAATTCTGTTTCAAATTCTCTTTTCTAATAAGAGGTTGATCATTGGAAAATCACCATGGAGTAGGTTTTCTGCTTTAATTAGCCCATGTATAACTTAATTAATGTTTAAGGTATTAGTTTTAAACATTTATTTATATTTATTCGCAATCGCACCATACTATCGCATCATATGATCCATTTTATTCAATAAATTAATTCAAACGCGAAGTAATTGTTTGTGGAACTGTGATGAAAAGTTGATTTTTACGGACGTAATTACGGCTGCAAAGTTTGTTTTTGCGGCCGTTGTTATTAGTAAAGTGTAACGGGCTAAAATGACAATTACGCCAGTTTGTAACGGCACAACACGGTATTTACGAAAAGTCAAAATAAAGCTAAACGACTAGCACGTACAATAACATAGGACCGCTGCCCAGCCCATTACAAGAGTTTCAGACTAGACTTCAGTGGAGCAGATCTAAAATGATAAGGCGCCATCACATTTCCTACACTGGAAAAAATGCATAAGTGTACCCGCTGAAAAAACGTGGAAGCATGACGAGCTCCCCTTTCAATTTTAAGCTTGGCAGTATCCTGGTCAGCGAGCCGGTTCAGCACCATTGGACCTACCTTTCGAAAATCCACTTGATTACCTGGAGAAACTCTTCTTACACTGTAAAATATAATACGCACAACGCATGCACAATAACAAAGCAAACCACAGTTAAATTAACGTGAAATGTATTGACGACCTATTTGAATCGATCTATCTATCTAGGGTGTCCCAGAACTGCCTTCCCACCGATTAGTCATAGATTCCTTAGATTATAGTAAATCGATTAAAGCCAATATACCTTAGTACAAAGTTCCTCCAGTAAGAAGTTATAGGGCCTTCAAGTTCAATTTTTTTACTTTTTCTTTTTATGTTAATTTCCATAAATTGTTACGATACTTTTGGAGTGCCCCCCGTAGTATTGAACTTCTGCTAGCTGAATTCTGAACTTGAATATTTATGGTTGGCTTTTGTCAATTTTTGCAAACTTTAAACTAGGTATAATTGGCTATATCTTATTTTTAATTACTCTCCTAAAATTATCATGCAGTTTCGTAAGCAATCCCTCGTTTAATTACTCATATTTTGCAAATTAGGTTTATTCTTGCTATATTTCTACAAATATTTGGGTATGGCCGCTAGGCAACCGGTGATACAAATTGTTTTTAACTATTCCATTTGTTGCTAGAGCAATGTTATCTTCTCCTGCAGTCAGACTTGCCTGACTGGTTTTTTGGCTTCTCCTGGCCCAAATTTTTGGTTATCAGATGACCTGTGGGCTGGGTTTTTGAATTTTTCGGCTTTCTTTCCAAGCTAAACGGTCGTGCTAGTAGGTGTTCCTCTGCAGCTAAGTGCTTCATAGCCCTTTGGTAGGGCTCGCCTCTTCGAATAGATTGTTTGAGGGATCTGGAAGCATTTCTGCGTTATCGTGAATGTTCGTAATGATTAGATAGCTACTTACTTGCATCCCTTCGCTTTTGGCGGATCTCCTGGACGCCTACTTTAGCGCGCTCCTCTCGGCTCGACCCCCAGCTGGAGGTAAGACTAGGTCAGTTTCTTCTTAATCGGGAATACATTTGGGTTCTGTGCGTTTTTAGCCAAAAATTCCTGGCGGGAGTTAAAACACTCCCCATCTGCTGGAAATCCTTCCTGTCTGGAGTAGACCTACCCCGTTCGACTGCACCCTGCTCGAATCCAGTTCGATGCACTGGGCCCCTAAGATAGTCGCATCGCCTGCGAATTTTTCAACTCTCGTGGGCCACGCTGAAGTTTGAGCAACTGCTTTACACTCACCTGCAAGTCATCTTGCAACCTCCATAGCTGGCACTGCACCCCGCAGCTGCAGCCGCCATCGTTGCTTCTCTCTAGCTACGTCCAACTCCAGGGGAGCGAACGAAGAGATTAGGTTCTGGTGAACTTTCCTGCAGGCAAGACGTTATTGTAGATAATATGCATTGCGCCTGTTGTAACTTATAATTGAATCATACTGTTTCATGCCGTTAGCACTCCGGACATGTGTGATTTTATTCAGCCTCGGATTGTACGATAGTAGGCTTCGTGCATCGTTAGTTTAGTAATATTTGGAATTTGTGTAATTAAATGTTAGGGCCGCCGCGCAATGACAGGCGGTTACCCTCTGCTACTTGCTAAATTAAGGTCGTAAGATTTACCTGTGTATTGCTCCGTTTGTGCATTCGGGTCTCCTAGCCTTATTGACCTCTGCGTTATCTGAAAAATTTATAGAGTAGAACTTGTAGCTTTGGGCTTCACTTGTGTCCTTTCTGGACGTCGCGTTTACTCACCAGCTTGCATAACACAGTTCGGACGCCTTAAAGTTTCGCTGTCTTCATCACCAAAACAATAGTTAATATTTTCATGTCAAACCTTCGACGCGAAGTTAGGCACACTTCAGTAGCGTGTCTCGTAAGCCGACTTCGGGAGCGTTGTGGTTATTGTAGATCTCCGTTAACCGAGTAAGGGGCAAATCCAAGCCTTTGCTTTCTTTAGCATATAAATATACATAAGTACACTTAATGCATTTTTAATATGGACACCGTCGTTCATGTGTGGCCACGCAAGCGCACGCTGATTCCGCCCTTTAGAAAATTTTGAATATAGATATAGCGTCATTTAGGGCTAACCTTCGGGGTTAAAACGTTAGCCGAGGTGGTCTTGTATTGCTCTGAGCCGGTATACGCGAAATTTTAAACTCGCTCCGCGACTCGCGCTTGATCAATTTATTTTCTTTTTAAATTTAATACTCGCTACGCTCCGTTGTAACCGCACAATGTTTTAATGTGTTAGTTCATAGTCATTGCTGCTCGTGGGCTACTATTTGCCCAATACTTATATTTGAATTTGTATATACATTTACTATTGCATGTCGCATACTGGGTGTTCTTTGATGTTGGTAAAAATATTGCCTGCTGTGATATTTGTATTTAGTTTATGTTAGCATTGCACTATAGTACGCACCAGACTCTTTGAAATAAAGCTGTGATATTTTCTTTGGTGGTTGATTTGATTGTTTTCTTTGTGCTGCTGGAAATTGTCCTGACCTTATGTACGGTCCGGCATAAGGATTAGAACTTGAGTCGTGGACCTGGCGCCCTATTTTTTTTTTAATACTTTTTCAGCATAGCTGGAACCCTGCGACCCTCGCGGCGAGCTAGCCCAATTAGGCCGATAGTTACCAGCCGGCAAAACATCAACTATAACTTTCGCCAAAAGGTAAGGCCGACCGTCTATCTTCCCTAACAAGAAGATTTTGACGCCCAACGCTTTGGGGCCTTGAAAGGATTTTTTGACTACGTCGTTATTAGGGTACTTGGTGGTACTATAGTGCAAATCGAATTGTTAGGGTGTTAGAATTTATTATTGGCTAGGTGATTTACATTTGGTATTATTTATTGTCGATACTTGTTGGGTATTTACAATTGATTATTGCTAGTTATAGGTTGGTTTATTGCATGCTATTTACAGGTTTTGCTTGGGTTAGTTATAAGCCTAGTTTAAATAAGTTTTTGTGATCATCTTGTTCTGTTGGAACAGCAAGATGGTATTTAAATTAGATGTTAATCGTTTGCTCGTCGATGAACTCGATTATGAGCTTCGAGTTAGAGACATTGCCATTCAGGGCAACGTCCAAGACAAGCGTAAATTACTCCGTGCTCGTATGAAGATAGATCTTCTTATGAATGTCACTTTCACTCCCGTGTCTTTGGACGCTACTGAAGAACTTGCGATCTGTGAAGACAAACTTTCCATTTTAGCTGCCGAAATTGACAGTTGCACCTCTAGGAACTTGGACAATGATGCCCAACGATTAGGTACTCGCCTTCTTCATGTTCAAGGTCGTCTAGGTCATATTCTAGCAGAACCAGATTCCGCTTCTAGGTTGGAGTCCTTGAAGGATAGATGCGAACAATTAATTGCCGCCTTGGAAGCGAAACTTCAGCTTCACGTTGATACCCAAGCTCGCAACGACACAACAGCTGCACCGAGTGATTCAAGCTCGGACGACGGTTCAGTAGCTTCGCCTCAGGAAACTCATATTCGCCCCCATAGCTCTGTTGTCACTACGTCTCAGGAAGACGCTGCCTTGCCTATTCGTCCTATTGCTAGCTCGGTTACTTGGAGTCATCCTTTGTCCACTTCACAGTTCTTTGCCCCTCAGCCTATTCCTAGTAGCTCAGCCATGCAGCCTGGCATGTACTTGGATTATCCACCCTTTGCCGATGCCGTCAATCGACGCTCGTCTGCTGCTGAAGAGGTCAATCATTCTGCGTCGCATAGACACACTTCGACTGCCAACTACTTAGCCATCAACAAATGGAGGATCACCTTCGATGGAGGAAATGGCTTAACTAGCTTTTTAGAGGAAATTGAAGAAACTCGCATAGCTCGAAACGTATCCAAGGATCAACTTTTTGCCGCTGCCATCGAATTGTTCACTGGCAACGCTCGAATTTGGTTTCGTTCCATTCGCAACACTATCCGTTCATGGGATGAATTGATCATCGCCTTGAAAGCCGCTTTCCTGCCTTGCGACTACGAAACTAGCTTATGGGATGAAATCCGTAGTAGAACCCAAGGACCCGATGAGTCCGTAACAGTCTACGTCGCTGTCATGGAGAACCTTTTTAGTCGCCTTTCTCGTGTACCTGTGGAGATGGAGCGCATAGAGATTATGCGTAGAAACTTGCAACCATACTTACAGGCTCAACTGGCTCTCTACTCTCCCACGAGTATCTCGCAACTCAGACAACTTGGAAAACTAATTGAAGATGCTAAGGTGCGTGCTTCGAGGTTCAAGAATCCACCTCCGCCTTATCAAGCCCTCGAACCTGACTTGGCTTATCACAAGCCCCGTTTTGGAGCTAGAGCTGCTGCCATTGAGGAAACTAGTTCCACTCCTAGTCCCTCTGCCGAAGAACAAGTCTGCGAGGTTACAGCTGCTCGACCCTTTGGTGTTTGCTGGAACTGCGGAAAGCTCGATCATCGCATGGCCCAGTGCCCATCACTTCGCAATTCTAGGAAGAAAAACTCTGAAGCTAATATTGTCAAACAGTCACAAACAACGACCGATTTACCTACCGAACATCGCATTCTGCTCGATTTCATCCTAGGTCACGCCAACAAAGATGAGAGGCCCTATCTTCGTGTCTCTATTTATGGCAAGGATCTACTTGGTTTGTTGGACTCCGGCGCAAGCCGTACCATTTTAGGTCGACAAGGATGGGAAGTATTGAAGGACGTCTGCAAATTAAGCTCTGCTAAATCTACCACCTGCAGCGTCGCCAATGGTGAGAAATGCCATAGTATAGGTACACTTACCGTCCCCATCGTACTGAGAGATCGCGTGAGAACTTTCGAAGTCCTGGTTATTCCTTCACTCCCACATACATTAATTTTGGGCACCGACTTCTGGAAGAGGATGGCCCTTGTGCCAGATCTTCGCCATGGGGAATGGACCTTCTCCAAAGCCTCGGCTGATGAGCAAATCGCTGCGATCCGTTCAACTGAACACCTCACGAACGACGAACAAGCTGTGCTTGATCAGACTATCAGCGAAGCTTTTTCTTTGATAGGAGATGGTGTAGGATGCACCCATTTAGTGGAGCATGTAATCAAGACAGATGCTGAACCAATTAAGCAGCGCTATTATCCGATCTCGCCTGCTTTGCAAAAGCACGTGAATGAAGAGCTCGACGATATGTTAGAAAAGGGCATTGTGGAACCCTCAACATCCGCATGGTCATCGCCCATCGTTATGATAAAGAAGAAGGATGGTTCCTACCGCTTCTGCGTAGACTATCGGAAGCTCAACAAGGTGAGCCAACCGGATGCCTATCCGCTTCCGTACATCAGCAACATCTTGGACAAGTTACGTGATGCACAATACCTGACCACGTTAGATGTCAAGTCAGCTTACTTTCAGGTGCCGGTTTCTGTCGCTAGCCGTCCGCTAACTGCCTTCACTGTCCCTAATCGTGGGTTGTACCAATTTTGTCGCCTCCCGTTCGGCCTTCATACCGCCCCGGCGACTTGGCAACGCCTTATCGACCGAGTTATTGGTGCCGACCTAGAACCTTACGCCTTCACATACTTGGATGACATTATTATCTGCACTCCTACCTTCGAAAAACACCTGGAGGTCTTGAAGGAAGTCATATCTAGGATCGCCAAGGCCGGCCTAACTTTGAACCGGGAAAAATGTCATTTTTGCAAGCCCGAACTGAAGTACCTGGGGTACGTCGTGAACTCCAAAGGTCTACTCGTCGACCCGGAAAAGGTCGAAGCAATCTTGAACATCCCTAACCCCAAGACGGTACCAGAGGTTAGAAGGATATTGGGAATGGCATCGTGGTATCGGCGCTTTGTGCCTAACTTTTCTTCAGTTGTGTCACCTATGACTCGCCTGCTTCGCAAGAACCAGAAGTTTGTTTGGTCTGAGGAATGTCAAACCGCATTTGACACCATTAAAGACTGCCTCGTCTCGGCCCCTGTGCTCTCTTGCCCAGATTTCACTCGTCCCTTCACCATTCAGACGGACGCCTCTGGCTATGGACTCGGAGCCGTCTTGTCCCAGACGTATCCTGAGGGAGAGAAGGTCGTCTGCTATATAAGCCGTTCTCTCACGAAGAATGAGCGGAAGTTCAGCACAACGGAACGCGAATGTCTCGCGGTACTCTTCGCCATCGAAAAACTTCGCCCGTACATCGAGGGAACTAAGTTCGACGTCGTGACCGACCACTACGCCCTCAAGTGGTTGCATAATATTAAAGACCCCATAGGACGCATTGCGCGTTGGGCCATACGCCTACAACAATATAATTTCAATGTTATCCATCGCAAAGGCAAAGACAATGTCGTACCTGACGCTCTATCCAGGTCCGTACCTATTGTCGATGAGGTCACTGAGGACGATGATGTTCAAGACCGTTGGTATGCTCGGATGCGCCTAAAAGTCCGAAACGATCCACAGCACTATCCTGCTTGGCGCGAGTCGAATTCGCAACTCTACAAACATGTTAGGAGCCCGTATCCAGAACTCATGCAGGCCAATGAAGATTGGAAGATAGTTCTACCTAAGGACAAACGTTCAGAAATACTTAGACGTAATCATGATGATCCTACCTCAGGACATCTCGGCGTTTCGAAAACCTTAGGTCGTATAGCTCAGAGGTACTACTGGCCCAAGATGCGAACGGACGTTCTGCGCTACATTCGCAACTGCAAGGTGTGTTCCCGCACTAAGCCTGACCAACGACCACCCGCTGGACATATGGGAGGTCACACAAACATCTCGAAGCCCTGGGAGGTTATCTGTATGGACCTCATAGGACCTCTACCTCGTTCATCTCGGGGATACCAGTATATACTCGTAGTGGCTGATTGCTTCACTAAACTTCCTCTTGTATTTCCCCTTCGTAAGGCTACGGCCGCTGCAGTCGTACGTCACGTTGAAGAAAACGTGTTTTTATTGTTTGGCGCTCCGAAGAGAATTATCTGCGACAATGGTGTCCAGTTCAAGAGTCGCGAATTTACTGCCTTGGCTAGGAACTATGGTTGCAGAATAGCGTTTACAGCGTTGTATCACCCTCAGGCAAATCCAACGGAACGCATCAATCGTGTTCTGAAAACAATGCTTACAGCGTACGTGTCCGACAAACAACGTGAGTGGGATAAATACTTACAACAAGTCGCTTGTGCCATAAGAACCTCCAAGCATGATGTCACTGGTCATAGCCCCTACTTTTTGAATTTTGGCCGAGAAATTACACTCGACGGGAATCCTGAAGAAAGACCTGAAGATGAAGGTCCCGAACTTCGTGTCATCAGGGATGAAAACCCCAACATCAGAGCCCAAGCGCTGCAACGGTTGTACAAAGAAGTAAAAGTTCGTCTTGCTAGGGCCTACGATCGTTCGAAGGTCTACTACAACCTGCGAAGACGACCTGATGAATATCAGGTAGGCAACTCCGTTTGGAGAAGAAACTTCACGCAATCGGATGCTGCTAACCACTATACTGCTAAATTGGCACCCAAGTTCATTGGACCCTTTATAATTCATAAGAAATTGTCTCGCTTCATATATCAACTTAAGGATCCAGACGGACGTCTACGCGGGAATTGGCATGCCAAAGACTTGAAGCTCAACAACGCTGTCGACGATAATGATGATTTGGTTTAGTCTACGTCTTTTTGGGTGGCTGGTTTGGGGACGTCGGACGGAACCTTTGGGACCCAACTCACCTTTCCTTTTTCTCGAATTGGAGTCCCGACCTAAACATCTGGTCCCTTCATTTCTCGCATCTTTCTCTGTCTCATTTTTTTTTTTTTTGTTTGAAAGGGATGTTCCCTCTTTTTGCTGTGCTCGTTCTCTTTATACTTCGTGTTATTTTGGATATCAGTTCTATCTTCTGTCATTTGGAGATAGCTTCAGTGCTGTAGGTCGATCCTGGGCCTAAGTACTTAACCCTTGGTTGAGGTTGGTTTTCCTTTCCCTTCCTTCTTCTGTGTCGTTCGCTTTCCTGTCTCCCACTCCGCATCTTTCCGAGGTGTTTGCGTTTCGGGTGCATCTTTGTTGCAACCTGACGTAGCCTTCCCTTCCACCGGCGCAGCTCACGTCATCTTGCAGCGACGGAAGAGGTTGGTGTCTAGTTGTCCTCGATGATGTGCTTGAACTCTTACATCCTCTCTTCTTGTCTACTTCTTTAGATCCTTTGTTCCTTCCCTTTGTTTCCTTCCGGCAGGCATCGTTTTTTTTTTTGTTGTCTCTTAGGGCGATTTCTTTTGTTGGCATTTGTATGGTCGGGTAAATCTGGGGTGATTTACCCTCCCTTTTGTTGGGGGAGGATTTGTTACGATACTTTTGGAGTGCCCCCCGTAGTATTGAACTTCTGCTAGCTGAATTCTGAACTTGAATATTTATGGTTGGCTTTTGTCAATTTTTGCAAACTTTAAACTAGGTATAATTGGCTATATCTTATTTTTAATTACTCTCCTAAAATTATCATGCAGTTTCGTAAGCAATCCCTCGTTTAATTACTCATATTTTGCAAATTAGGTTTATTCTTGCTATATTTCTACAAATATTTGGGTATGGCCGCTAGGCAACCGGTGATACAAATTGTTTTTAACTATTCCATTTGTTGCTAGAGCAATGTTATCTTCTCCTGCAGTCAGACTTGCCTGACTGGTTTTTTGGCTTCTCCTGGCCCAAATTTTTGGTTATCAGATGACCTGTGGGCTGGGTTTTTGAATTTTTCGGCTTTCTTTCCAAGCTAAACGGTCGTGCTAGTAGGTGTTCCTCTGCAGCTAAGTGCTTCATAGCCCTTTGGTAGGGCTCGCCTCTTCGAATAGATTGTTTGAGGGATCTGGAAGCATTTCTGCGTTATCGTGAATGTTCGTAATGATTAGATAGCTACTTACTTGCATCCCTTCGCTTTTGGCGGATCTCCTGGACGCCTACTTTAGCGCGCTCCTCTCGGCTCGACCCCCAGCTGGAGGTAAGACTAGGTCAGTTTCTTCTTAATCGGGAATACATTTGGGTTCTGTGCGTTTTTAGCCAAAAATTCCTGGCGGGAGTTAAAACACTCCCCATCTGCTGGAAATCCTTCCTGTCTGGAGTAGACCTACCCCGTTCGACTGCACCCTGCTCGAATCCAGTTCGATGCACTGGGCCCCTAAGATAGTCGCATCGCCTGCGAATTTTTCAACTCTCGTGGGCCACGCTGAAGTTTGAGCAACTGCTTTACACTCACCTGCAAGTCATCTTGCAACCTCCATAGCTGGCACTGCACCCCGCAGCTGCAGCCGCCATCGTTGCTTCTCTCTAGCTACGTCCAACTCCAGGGGAGCGAACGAAGAGATTAGGTTCTGGTGAACTTTCCTGCAGGCAAGACGTTATTGTAGATAATATGCATTGCGCCTGTTGTAACTTATAATTGAATCATACTGTTTCATGCCGTTAGCACTCCGGACATGTGTGATTTTATTCAGCCTCGGATTGTACGATAGTAGGCTTCGTGCATCGTTAGTTTAGTAATATTTGGAATTTGTGTAATTAAATGTTAGGGCCGCCGCGCAATGACAGGCGGTTACCCTCTGCTACTTGCTAAATTAAGGTCGTAAGATTTACCTGTGTATTGCTCCGTTTGTGCATTCGGGTCTCCTAGCCTTATTGACCTCTGCGTTATCTGAAAAATTTATAGAGTAGAACTTGTAGCTTTGGGCTTCACTTGTGTCCTTTCTGGACGTCGCGTTTACTCACCAGCTTGCATAACACAGTTCGGACGCCTTAAAGTTTCGCTGTCTTCATCACCAAAACAATAGTTAATATTTTCATGTCAAACCTTCGACGCGAAGTTAGGCACACTTCAGTAGCGTGTCTCGTAAGCCGACTTCGGGAGCGTTGTGGTTATTGTAGATCTCCGTTAACCGAGTAAGGGGCAAATCCAAGCCTTTGCTTTCTTTAGCATATAAATATACATAAGTACACTTAATGCATTTTTAATATGGACACCGTCGTTCATGTGTGGCCACGCAAGCGCACGCTGATTCCGCCCTTTAGAAAATTTTGAATATAGATATAGCGTCATTTAGGGCTAACCTTCGGGGTTAAAACGTTAGCCGAGGTGGTCTTGTATTGCTCTGAGCCGGTATACGCGAAATTTTAAACTCGCTCCGCGACTCGCGCTTGATCAATTTATTTTCTTTTTAAATTTAATACTCGCTACGCTCCGTTGTAACCGCACAATGTTTTAATGTGTTAGTTCATAGTCATTGCTGCTCGTGGGCTACTATTTGCCCAATACTTATATTTGAATTTGTATATACATTTACTATTGCATGTCGCATACTGTGTGTTCTTTGATGTTGGTAAAAATATTGCCTGCTGTGATATTTGTATTTAGTTTATGTTAGCATTGCACTATAGTGCGCACCAAACTCTTTATTAATAAAGCTGTGATATTTTCTTTGGTGGTTGATTTGATTGTTTTCTTTGTGCTGCTGGAAATTGTCCTGACCTTATGTACGGTCCGGCATAAGGATTAGAACTTGAGTCGTGGACCTGGCGCCCTATTTTTTTTAATACTTTTTCAGCATAGCTGGAACCCTGCGACCCTCGCGGCGAGCTAGCCCAATTAGGCCGATAGTTACCAGCCGGCAAAACATCAATTATAACTTTCGCCAAAAGGTAAGGCCGACCGTCTATCTTCCCTAACACTATCTACTTTACAATGTTGTCAAGTTGTTTAATAAATTCTAAATATGTCCAGTAATTAACATTAACCGTATCTTCACTTCTACTACGTTACAAACGTGTTTGGTCCTGTTGCAGATTTACGGCCACGCAGTTTGGTGCTGATTGAGCTGATTAATACTCCAGTAGTAATTCTTGATGGCTTAGTACATATTGAATGCATTAGAATGGTGGCTAATATAGTTTTCTATATACCTAAAGGTGTTATTAAGCTCTCTCGCATACTGGTTTGAGCGCACTACATAGTGCATAAGTAACAACTGTGACAATTTGAAGCTCAGGGAGCTGGTTAGCACAGCACAGATTTTTTATTGTTTGCCAAGTACAGTTTAAATGTACTAGATCGTTGCTAAAACCACTTACTTTACAACTAACGGTGATATTTGGCTCTCTCGCTGTCTGGCTGACAACTCAGAGTTAAACTATCTACTTTACAATGTTGTCAAGTTGTTTAATACGTTGTAAATATGTCCAGTAATTAACATTAACCGTATCTTCACTTCTACTACGTTACAAACGCGTTTGGTCCTGTTGCAGATTTACGGCCACGCAGTTCGGTGCTGATTGAGCTGATTAATACTCCAGTAGTAATTCTTGATGGCTTAGTACATACTGAATGCATTAGAATGGTGGCTAATATAGTTCTCTATATACCTAAAGGTGTTATTAAGCTCTCTCGCATACTGGTTTGAGCGCACTACATAGTGCATAAGTAACAACTGTGACAATTTGAAGCTCAGGGAGCTGGTTAGCACAGCACAGATTTTTTATTGTTCGCCAAGAACAGTTTAAATGTACTAGATCGTTGCTAAAACTACTTACTTTACAACTAACGGTGATATTTGGCTGACTACTCAGAGTTAAACTATCTACTTTACAATGTTGTCAAGTTGTTTAATAAATTCTAAATATGTCCAGTAATTAACATTAACCGTATCTTCACTTCTACTACGTTACAAACGTGTTTGGTCCTGTTGCAGATTTACGGCCACGCAGTTTGGTGCTGATTGAGCTGATTAATACTCCAGTAGTAATTCTTGATGGCTTAGTACATATTGAATGCATTAGAATGGTGGCTAATATAGTTTTCTATATACCTAAAGGTGTTATTAAGCTCTCTCGCATACTGGTTTGAGCGCACTACATAGTGCATAAGTAACAACTGTGACAATTTGAAGCTCAGGGAGCTGGTTAGCACAGCACAGATTTTTTATTGGTTGCCAAGTACAGTTTAAATGTACTAGATCGTTGCTAAAACCACTTACTTTACAACTAACGGTGATATTTGGCTCTCTCGCTGTCTGGCTGACAACTCAGAGTTAAACTATCTACTTTACAATGTTGTCAAGTTGTTTAATACGTTGTAAATATGTCCAGTAATTAACATTAACCGTATCTTCACTTCTACTACGTTACAAACGCGTTTGGTCCTGTTGCAGATTTACGGCCACGCAGTTCGGTGCTGATTGAGCTGATTAATACTCCAGTAGTAATTCTTGATGGCTTAGTACATACTGAATGCATTAGAATGGTGGCTAATATAGTTCTCTATATACCTAAAGGTGTTATTAAGCTCTCTCGCATACTGGTTTGAGCGCACTACATAGTGCATAAGTAACAACTGTGACAATTTGAAGCTCAGGGAGCTGGTTAGCACAGCACAGATTTTTTATTGTTCGCCAAGAACAGTTTAAATGTACTAGATCGTTGCTAAAACTACTTACTTTACAACTAACGGTGATATTTGGCTGACTACTCAGAGTTAAACTATCTACTTTACAATGTTGTCAAGTTGTTTAATAAATTCTAAATATGTCCAGTAATTAACATTAACCGTATCTTCACTTCTACTACGTTACAAACGTGTTTGGTCCTGTTGCAGATTTACGGCCACGCAGTTTGGTGCTGATTGAGCTGATTAATACTCCAGTAGTAATTCTTGATGGCTTAGTACATATTGAATGCATTAGAATGGTGGCTAATATAGTTTTCTATATACCTAAAGGTGTTATTAAGCTCTCTCGCATACTAGTTTGAGCGCACTACATGGTGCATAAGTAACAACTGTGACAATTTGAAGCTCAGGGAGCTGGTTAGCACAGCACAGATTTTTTATTGTTCGCCAAGAACAGTTTAAATGTACTAGATCGTTGCTAAAACTACTTACTTTACAACTAACGGTGATATTTGGCTGACTACTCAGAGTTAAACTATCTACTTTACAATGTTGTCAAGTTGTTTAATACGTTCTAAATATGTCCAGTAATTAACATTAACCGTATCTTCACTTCTACTACGTTACAAACGCGTTTGGTCCTGTTGCAGATTTACGGCCACGCAGTTCGGTGCTGATTGAGCTGATTAATACTCCAGTAGTAATTCTTGATGGCTTAGTACATATTGAATGCATTAGAATGGTGGCTAATATAGTTTTCTATATACCTAAAGGTGTTATTAAGCTCTCTCGCATACTGGTTTGAGCGCACTACATAGTGCATAAGTAACAACTCTGACAATTTGAAGCTCAGGGAGCTGGTTAGCACAGCACAGATTTTTTATTGTTCGCCAAGAACAGTTTAAATGTACTAGATCATTGCTAAAACTACTTACTTTACAACTAACGGTGATATTTGGCTGACTACTCAGAGTTAAACTATCTACTTTACAATGTTGTCAAGTTGTTTAATACGTTCTAAATATGTCCAGTAATTAACATTAACCGTATCTTCACTTCTACTACGTTACAAACGCGTTTGGTCCTGTTGCAGATTTACGGCCACGCAGTTCGGTGCTGATTGAGCTGATTAATACTCCAGTAGTAATTCTTGATGGCTTAGTACATATTGAATGCATTAGAATGGTGGCTAATATAGTTTTCTATATACCTAAAGGTGTTATTAAGCTCTCTCGCATACTGGTTTGAGCGCACTACATAGTGCATAAGTAACAACTGTGACAATTTGAAGCTCAGGGAGCTGGTTAGCACAGCACAGATTTTTTATTGTTCGCCAAGAACAGTTTAAATGTACTAGATCGTTGCTAAAACTACTTACTTTACAACTAACGGTGATATTTGGCTGACTACTCAGAGTTAAACTATCTACTTTACAATGTTGTCAAGTTGTTTAATACGTTCTAAATATGTCCAGTAATTAACATTAACTGTATCTTTATTTCTACGACGAAACAAACGCGTTTGGCCCTGTTGCAGATTTACGGCCACGCAGTTCGGTGCTGATTGAGCTGATTTATACTCCAGTAGTAATTCTTGATGGCTTAGTACATATTGAATGCATTAGAATGGTGGCTAATATAGTTTTCTATATACCTAAAGATGTTACTAAGCTCTCTCGCATACTGGTTTGAGCGCACTACATAGTGCATAAGTAACAACTGTGACAATTTGAAGCTCAGGGAGCTGGTTAGCACAGCACAGATTTTTTATTGTTCGCCAAGAACAGTTTAAATGTACTAGATCGTTGCTAAAACTACTTACTTTACAACTAACGGTGATATTTGGCTCTCTCGCTTTCTGGCTGACTACTCAGAGTTAAACTATCTACTTTACAATGTTGTCAAGTTGTTTAATACGTTCTAAATATGTCCAGTAATTAACATTAACCGTATCTTCACTTCTACTACGTTACAAACGCGTTTGGTCCTGTTGCAGATTTACGGCCACGCAGTTCGGTGCTGATTGAGCTGATTAATACTCCAGTAGTAATTCTTGATGGCTTAGTACATATTGAATGCATTAGAATGGTGGCTAATATAGTTTTCTATATACCTAAAGGTGTTATTAAGCTCTCTCGCATACTGGTTTGAGCGCACTACATAGTGCATAAGTAACAACTGTGACAATTTGAAGCTCAGGGAGCTGGTTAGCACAACACAGATTTTTCATTGGTCGCCAAGAACAGTTTAAATGTACTAGATCGTTGCTAAAACTACTTACTTTACAACTAACGGTGATATTTGGCTGACTACTCAGAGTTAAACTATCTACTTTACAATGTTGTCAAGTTGTTTAATACGTTCTAAATATGTCCAGTAATTAACATTAACCGTATCTTCACTTCTACTACGTTACAAACGCGTTTGGTCCTGTTGCAGATTTACGGCCACGCAGTTCGGTGCTGATTGAGCTGATTAATACTCCAGTAGTAATTCTTGATGGCTTAGTACATATTGAATGCATTAGAATGGTGGCTAATATAGTTTTCTATATACCTAAAGGTGTTATTAAGCTCTCTCGCATACTGGTTTGAGCGCACTACATAGTGCATAAGTAACAACTGTGACAATTTGAAGCTCAGGGAGCTGGTTAGCACAGCACAGATTTTTTATTGTTTGCCAAGTACAGTTTAAATGTACTAGATCGTTGCTAAAACCACTTACTTTACAACTAACGGTGATATTTGGCTCTCTCGCTGTCTGGCTGACAACTCAGAGTTAAACTATCTACTTTACAATGTTGTCAAGTTGTTTAATACGTTGTAAATATGTCCAGTAATTAACATTAACCGTATCTTCACTTCTACTACGTTACAAACGCGTTTGGTCCTGTTGCAGATTTACGGCCACGCAGTTCGGTGCTGATTGAGCTGATTAATACTCCAGTAGTAATTCTTGATGGCTTAGTACATACTGAATGCATTAGAATGGTGGCTAATATAGTTCTCTATATACCTAAAGGTGTTATTAAGCTCTCTCGCATACTGGTTTGAGCGCACTACATAGTGCATAAGTAACAACTGTGACAATTTGAAGCTCAGGGAGCTGGTTAGCACAGCACAGATTTTTTATTGTTCGCCAAGAACAGTTTAAATGTACTAGATCGTTGCTAAAACTACTTACTTTACAACTAACGGTGATATTTGGCTGACTACTCAGAGTTAAACTATCTACTTTACAATGTTGTCAAGTTGTTTAATAAATTCTAAATATGTCCAGTAATTAACATTAACCGTATCTTCACTTCTACTACGTTACAAACGTGTTTGGTCCTGTTGCAGATTTACGGCCACGCAGTTTGGTGCTGATTGAGCTGATTAATACTCCAGTAGTAATTCTTGATGGCTTAGTACATATTGAATGCATTAGAATGGTGGCTAATATAGTTTTCTATATACCTAAAGGTGTTATTAAGCTCTCTCGCATACTGGTTTGAGCGCACTACATAGTGCATAAGTAACAACTGTGACAATTTGAAGCTCAGGGAGCTGGTTAGCACAGCACAGATTTTTTATTGTTCGCCAAGAACAGTTTAAATGTACTAGATCGTTGCTAAAACTACTTACTTTACAACTAACGGTGATATTTGGCTGACTACTCAGAGTTAAACTATCTACTTTACAATGTTGTCAAGTTGTTTAATACGTTCTAAATATGTCCAGTAATTAACATTAACCGTATCTTCACTTCTACTACGTTACAAACGCGTTTGGTCCTGTTGCAGATTTACGGCCACGCAGTTCGGTGCTGATTGAGCTGATTAATACTCCAGTAGTAATTCTTGATGGCTTAGTACATATTGAATGCATTAGAATGGTGGCTAATATAGTTTTCTATATACCTAAAGGTGTTATTAAGCTCTCTCGCATACTGGTTTGAGCGCACTACATAGTGCATAAGTAACAACTGTGACAATTTGAAGCTCAGGGAGCTGGTTAGCACAACACAGATTTTTCATTGGTCGCCAAGAACAGTTTAAATGTACTAGATCGTTGCTAAAACTACTTACTTTACAACTAACGGTGATATTTGGCTGACTACTCAGAGTTAAACTATCTACTTTACAATGTTGTCAAGTTGTTTAATACGTTCTAAATATGTCCAGTAATTAACATTAACCGTATCTTCACTTCTACTACGTTACAAACGCGTTTGGGCCTGTTGCAGATTTACGGCCACGCAGTTCGGTGCTGATTGAGCTGATTAATACTCCAGTAGTAATTCTTGATGGCTTAGTACATATTGAATGCATTAGAATGGTGGCTAATATAGTTTTCTATATACCTAAAGGTGTTATTAAGCTCTCTCGCATACTGGTTTGAGCGCACTACATAGTGCATAAGTAACAACTGTGACAATTTGAAGCTCAGGGAGCTGGTTAGCACAGCACAGATTTTTTATTGTTTGCCAAGTACAGTTTAAATGTACTAGATCGTTGCTAAAACCACTTACTTTACAACTAACGGTGATATTTGGCTCTCTCGCTGTCTGGCTGACAACTCAGAGTTAAACTATCTACTTTACAATGTTGTCAAGTTGTTTAATACGTTGTAAATATGTCCAGTAATTAACATTAACCGTATCTTCACTTCTACTACGTTACAAACGCGTTTGGTCCTGTTGCAGATTTACGGCCACGCAGTTCGGTGCTGATTGAGCTGATTAATACTCCAGTAGTAATTCTTGATGGCTTAGTACATACTGAATGCATTAGAATGGTGGCTAATATAGTTCTCTATATACCTAAAGGTGTTATTAAGCTCTCTCGCATACTGGTTTGAGCGCACTACATAGTGCATAAGTAACAACTGTGACAATTTGAAGCTCAGGGAGCTGGTTAGCACAGCACAGATTTTTTATTGTTCGCCAAGAACAGTTTAAATGTACTAGATCGTTGCTAAAACTACTTACTTTACAACTAACGGTGATATTTGGCTGACTACTCAGAGTTAAACTATCTACTTTACAATGTTGTCAAGTTGTTTAATAAATTCTAAATATGTCCAGTAATTAACATTAACCGTATCTTCACTTCTACTACGTTACAAACGTGTTTGGTCCTGTTGCAGATTTACGGCCACGCAGTTTGGTGCTGATTGAGCTGATTAATACTCCAGTAGTAATTCTTGATGGCTTAGTACATATTGAATGCATTAGAATGGTGGCTAATATAGTTTTCTATATACCTAAAGGTGTTATTAAGCTCTCTCGCATACTGGTTTGAGCGCACTACATAGTGCATAAGTAACAACTGTGACAATTTGAAGCTCAGGGAGCTGGTTAGCACAGCACAGATTTTTTATTGTTTGCCAAGTACAGTTTAAATGTACTAGATCGTTGCTAAAACCACTTACTTTACAACTAACGGTGATATTTGGCTGACTACTCAGAGTTAAACTATCTACTTTACAATGTTGTCAAGTTGTTTAATAAATTCTAAATATGTCCAGTAATTAACATTAACCGTATCTTCACTTCTACTACGTTACAAACGTGTTTGGTCCTGTTGCAGATTTACGGCCACGCAGTTTGGTGCTGATTGAGCTGATTAATACTCCAGTAGTAATTCTTGATGGCTTAGTACATATTGAATGCATTAGAATGGTGGCTAATATAGTTTTCTATATACCTAAAGGTGTTATTAAGCTCTCTCGCATACTGGTTTGAGCGCACTACATAGTGCATAAGTAACAACTGTGACAATTTGAAGCTCAGGGAGCTGGTTAGCACAGCACAGATTTTTTATTGTTTGCCAAGTACAGTTTAAATGTACTAGATCGTTGCTAAAACCACTTACTTTACAACTAACGGTGATATTTGGCTCTCTCGCTGTCTGGCTGACAACTCAGAGTTAAACTATCTACTTTACAATGTTGTCAAGTTGTTTAATACGTTGTAAATATGTCCAGTAATTAACATTAACCGTATCTTCACTTCTACTACGTTACAAACGCGTTTGGTCCTGTTGCAGATTTACGGCCACGCAGTTCGGTGCTGATTGAGCTGATTAATACTCCAGTAGTAATTCTTGATGGCTTAGTACATACTGAATGCATTAGAATGGTGGCTAATATAGTTCTCTATATACCTAAAGGTGTTATTAAGCTCTCTCGCATACTGGTTTGAGCGCACTACATAGTGCATAAGTAACAAATGTGACAATTTGAAGCTCAGGGAGCTGGTTAGCACAGCACAGATTTTTTATTGTTCGCCAAGAACAGTTTAAATGTACTAGATCGTTGCTAAAACTACTTACTTTACAACTAACGGTGATATTTGGCTGACTACTCAGAGTTAAACTATCTACTTTACAATGTTGTCAAGTTGTTTAATAAATTCTAAATATGTCCAGTAATTAACATTAACCGTATCTTCACTTCTACTACGTTACAAACGTGTTTGGTCCTGTTGCAGATTTACGGCCACGCAGTTTGGTGCTGATTGAGCTGATTAATACTCCAGTAGTAATTCTTGATGGCTTAGTACATATTGAATGCATTAGAATGGTGGCTAATATAGTTTTCTATATACCTAAAGGTGTTATTAAGCTCTCTCGCATACTGGTTTGAGCGCACTACATAGTGCATAAGTAACAACTGTGACAATTTGAAGCTCAGGGAGCTGGTTAGCACAGCACAGATTTTTTATTGGTTGCCAAGTACAGTTTAAATGTACTAGATCGTTGCTAAAACCACTTACTTTACAACTAACGGTGATATTTGGCTCTCTCGCTGTCTGGCTGACAACTCAGAGTTAAACTATCTACTTTACAATGTTGTCAAGTTGTTTAATACGTTGTAAATATGTCCAGTAATTAACATTAACCGTATCTTCACTTCTACTACGTTACAAACGCGTTTGGTCCTGTTGCAGATTTACGGCCACGCAGTTCGGTGCTGATTGAGCTGATTAATACTCCAGTAGTAATTCTTGATGGCTTAGTACATACTGAATGCATTAGAATGGTGGCTAATATAGTTCTCTATATACCTAAAGGTGTTATTAAGCTCTCTCGCATACTGGTTTGAGCGCACTACATAGTGCATAAGTAACAACTGTGACAATTTGAAGCTCAGGGAGCTGGTTAGCACAGCACAGATTTTTTATTGTTCGCCAAGAACAGTTTAAATGTACTAGATCGTTGCTAAAACTACTTACTTTACAACTAACGGTGATATTTGGCTGACTACTCAGAGTTAAACTATCTACTTTACAATGTTGTCAAGTTGTTTAATAAATTCTAAATATGTCCAGTAATTAACATTAACCGTATCTTCACTTCTACTACGTTACAAACGTGTTTGGTCCTGTTGCAGATTTACGGCCACGCAGTTTGGTGCTGATTGAGCTGATTAATACTCCAGTAGTAATTCTTGATGGCTTAGTACATATTGAATGCATTAGAATGGTGGCTAATATAGTTTTCTATATACCTAAAGGTGTTATTAAGCTCTCTCGCATACTAGTTTGAGCGCACTACATGGTGCATAAGTAACAACTGTGACAATTTGAAGCTCAGGGAGCTGGTTAGCACAGCACAGATTTTTTATTGTTCGCCAAGAACAGTTTAAATGTACTAGATCGTTGCTAAAACTACTTACTTTACAACTAACGGTGATATTTGGCTGACTACTCAGAGTTAAACTATCTACTTTACAATGTTGTCAAGTTGTTTAATACGTTCTAAATATGTCCAGTAATTAACATTAACCGTATCTTCACTTCTACTACGTTACAAACGCGTTTGGTCCTGTTGCAGATTTACGGCCACGCAGTTCGGTGCTGATTGAGCTGATTAATACTCCAGTAGTAATTCTTGATGGCTTAGTACATATTGAATGCATTAGAATGGTGGCTAATATAGTTTTCTATATACCTAAAGGTGTTATTAAGCTCTCTCGCATACTGGTTTGAGCGCACTACATAGTGCATAAGTAACAACTCTGACAATTTGAAGCTCAGGGAGCTGGTTAGCACAGCACAGATTTTTTATTGTTCGCCAAGAACAGTTTAAATGTACTAGATCATTGCTAAAACTACTTACTTTACAACTAACGGTGATATTTGGCTGACTACTCAGAGTTAAACTATCTACTTTACAATGTTGTCAAGTTGTTTAATACGTTCTAAATATGTCCAGTAATTAACATTAACCGTATCTTCACTTCTACTACGTTACAAACGCGTTTGGTCCTGTTGCAGATTTACGGCCACGCAGTTCGGTGCTGATTGAGCTGATTAATACTCCAGTAGTAATTCTTGATGGCTTAGTACATATTGAATGCATTAGAATGGTGGCTAATATAGTTTTCTATATACCTAAAGGTGTTATTAAGCTCTCTCGCATACTGGTTTGAGCGCACTACATAGTGCATAAGTAACAACTGTGACAATTTGAAGCTCAGGGAGCTGGTTAGCACAGCACAGATTTTTTATTGTTCGCCAAGAACAGTTTAAATGTACTAGATCGTTGCTAAAACTACTTACTTTACAACTAACGGTGATATTTGGCTGACTACTCAGAGTTAAACTATCTACTTTACAATGTTGTCAAGTTGTTTAATACGTTCTAAATATGTCCAGTAATTAACATTAACTGTATCTTTATTTCTACGACGAAACAAACGCGTTTGGCCCTGTTGCAGATTTACGGCCACGCAGTTCGGTGCTGATTGAGCTGATTTATACTCCAGTAGTAATTCTTGATGGCTTAGTACATATTGAATGCATTAGAATGGTGGCTAATATAGTTTTCTATATACCTAAAGATGTTACTAAGCTCTCTCGCATACTGGTTTGAGCGCACTACATAGTGCATAAGTAACAACTGTGACAATTTGAAGCTCAGGGAGCTGGTTAGCACAGCACAGATTTTTTATTGTTCGCCAAGAACAGTTTAAATGTACTAGATCGTTGCTAAAACTACTTACTTTACAACTAACGGTGATATTTGGCTGACTACTCAGAGTTAAACTATCTACTTTACAATGTTGTCAAGTTGTTTAATACGTTCTAAATATGTCCAGTAATTAAAATTAACCGTATCTTCACTTCTACTACGTTACAAACGCGTTTGGTCCTGTTGCAGATTTACGGCCACGCAGTTCGGTGCTGATTGAGCTGATTAATACTCCAGTAGTAATTCTTGATGGCTTAGTACATATTGAATGCATTAGAATGGTGGCTAATATAGTTTTCTATATACCTAAAGGTGTTATTAAGCTCTCTCGCATACTGGTTTGAGCGCACTACATAGTGCATAAGTAACAACTGTAACAATTTGAAGCTCAGGGAGCTGGTTAGCACAGCACAGATTTTTTATTGTTCGCCAAGAACAGCTTAAATGTACTAGATCGTTGCTAAAACTACTTACTTTACAACTAACGGTGATATTTGGCTCTCTCGCTTTCTGGCTGACAACTCGGAGTTAAACTATCTACTTTACAATGTTGTCAAGTTGTTTAATACGTTCTAAATATGTCCAGTAATTAACATTAAGTGTATCTTCACTTCTACTACGTTACAACGCGTTTGGCCCTGTTGCAGATTTACGGCCACGCAGTTCGGTGCTGATTGAGCTGATTAATACTCCAGTAGTAATTCTTGATGGCTTAGTACATATTGAATGCATTAGAATGGTGGCTAATATAGTTTTCTATATACCTAAAGGTGTTATTAAGCTCTCTCGCATACTGGTTTGAGCGCACTACATAGTGCATAAGTAACAACTGTGACAATTTGAAGCTCAGGGAGCTGGTTAGCACAGCACAGATTTTTTATTGTTCGCCAAGAACAGTTTAAATGTACTAGATCGTTGCTAAAACTACTTACTTTACAACTAACGGTGATATTTGGCTGACTACTCAGAGTTTACTATCTACTTTACAATGTTGTCAAGTTGTTTAATACGTTCTAAATATGTCCAGTAATTAACATTAACCGTATCTTCACTTCTACTACGTTACAAACGCGTTTGGTCCTGTTGCAGATTTACGGCCACGCAGTTCGGTGCTGATTGAGCTGATTAATACTCCAGTAGTAATTCTTGATGGCTTAGTACATACTGAATGCATTAGAATGGTGGCTAATATAGTTCTCTATATACCTAAAGGTGTTATTAAGCTCTCTCGCATACTGGTTTGAGCGCACTACATAGTGCATAAGTAACAACTGTGACAATTTGAAGCTCAGGGAGCTGGTTAGCACAGCACAGATTTTTTATTGTTCGCCAAGAACAGTTTAAATGTACTAGATCGTTGCTAAAACTACTTACTTTACAACTAACGGTGATATTTGGCTGACTACTCAGAGTTAAACTATCTACTTTACAATGTTGTCAAGTTGTTTAATAAATTCTAAATATGTCCAGTAATTAACATTAACCGTATCTTCACTTCTACTACGTTACAAACGTGTTTGGTCCTGTTGCAGATTTACGGCCACGCAGTTTGGTGCTGATTGAGCTGATTAATACTCCAGTAGTAATTCTTGATGGCTTAGTACATATTGAATGCATTAGAATGGTGGCTAATATAGTTTTCTATATACCTAAAGGTGTTATTAAGCTCTCTCGCATACTAGTTTGAGCGCACTACATGGTGCATAAGTAACAACTGTGACAATTTGAAGCTCAGGGAGCTGGTTAGCACAGCACAGATTTTTTATTGTTCGCCAAGAACAGTTTAAATGTACTAGATCGTTGCTAAAACTACTTACTTTACAACTAACGGTGATATTTGGCTGACTACTCAGAGTTAAACTATCTACTTTACAATGTTGTCAAGTTGTTTAATACGTTCTAAATATGTCCAGTAATTAACATTAACCGTATCTTCACTTCTACTACGTTACAACGCGTTTGGCCCTGTTGCAGATTTACGGCCACGCAGTTCGGTGCTGATTGAGCTGATTAATACTCCAGTAGTAATTCTTGATGGCTTAGTACATATTGAATGCATTAGAATGGTGGCTAATATAGTTTTCTATATACCTAAAGGTGTTATTAAGCTCTCTCGCATACTGGTTTGAGCGCACTACATAGTGCATAAGTAACAACTGTGACAATTTGAAGCTCAGGGAGCTGGTTAGCACAGCACAGATTTTTTATTGTTCGCCAAGAACAGTTTAAATGTACTAGATCGTTGCTAAAACTACTTACTTTACAACTAACGGTGATATTTGGCTGACTACTCAGAGTTTACTATCTACTTTACAATGTTGTCAAGTTGTTTAATACGTTCTAAATATGTCCAGTAATTAACATTAACCGTATCTTCACTTCTACTACGTTACAAACGCGTTTGGTCCTGTTGCAGATTTACGGCCACGCAGTTCGGTGCTGATTGAGCTGATTAATACTCCAGTAGTAATTCTTGATGGCTTAGTACATATTGAATGCATTAGAATGGTGGCTAATATAGTTTTCTATATACCTAAAGGTGTTATTAAGCTCTCTCGCATACTGGTTTGAGCGCACTACATAGTGCATAAGTAACAACTGTGACAATTTGAAGCTCAGGGAGCTGGTTAGCACAGCACAGATTTTTTATTGTTCGCCAAGAACAGTTTAAATGTACTAGATCGTTGCTAAAACTACTTACTTTACAACTAACGGTGATATTTGGCTGACTACTCAGAGTTAAACTATCTACTTTACAATGTTGTCAAGTTGTTTAATAAATTCTAAATATGTCCAGTAATTAACATTAACCGTATCTTCACTTCTACTACGTTACAAACGCGTTTGGTCCTGTTGCAGATTTACGGCCACGCAGTTCGGTGCTGATTGAGCTGATTAATACTCCAGTAGTAATTCTTGATGGCTTAGTACATATTGAATGCATTAGAATGGTGGCTAATATAGTTTTCTATATACCTAAAGGTGTTATTAAGCTCTCTCGCATACTGGTTTGAGCGCACTACATAGTGCATAAGTAACAACTGTGACAATTTGAAGCTCAGGGAGCTGGTTAGCACAGCACAGATTTTTTATTGTTCGCCAAGAACAGTTTAAATGTACTAGATCGTTGCTAAAACTACTTACTTTACAACTAACGGTGATATTTGGCTGACTACTCAGAGTTAAACTATCTACTTTACAATGTTGTCAAGTTGTTTAATAAATTCTAAATATGTCCAGTAATTAACATTAACCGTATCTTCACTTCTACTACGTTACAAACGCGTTTGGTCCTGTTGCAGATTTACGGCCACGCAGTTCGGTGCTGATTGAGCTGATTAATACTCCAGTAGTAATTCTTGATGGCTTAGTACATATTGAATGCATTAGAATGGTGGCTAATATAGTTTTCTATATACCTAAAGGTGTTATTAAGCTCTCTCGCATACTGGTTTGAGCGCACTACATAGTGCATAAGTAACAACTGTGACAATTTGAAGCTCAGGGAGCTGGTTAGCACAGCACAGATTTTTTATTGTTCGCCAAGTACAGTTTAAATGTACTAGATCGTTGCTAAAACTACTAACTTTACAACTAACGGTGATATTTGGCTCTCTCGTTTTCTGGCTGACTACTCAGAGTTAAACTATCTACTTTACAATGTTGTCAAGTTGTTTAATACATTCTAAATATGTCCAGTAATTAACATTAACCGTATCTTCACTTCTACTACGTTACAAACGCGTTTGATGCTGTTGCAGATTTACGGCCACGCAGTTCGGTGCTGATTGAGCTGATTAATACTCCAGTAGTAATTCTTGATGGCTTAGTACATATTGAATGCATTAGAATGGTGGCTAATATAGTTTTCTATATACCTAAAGGTGTTATTAAGCTCTCTCGCATACTGGTTTAAGCGCACTACATAGTGCATAAGTAACAACTGTGACAACTTGAAGCTCAGGGAGCTGGTTAGCACAGCACAGATTTTTTATTGTTTGCCAAGAACAGTTTAAATGTACTAGATCGTTGCTAAAACTACTTACTTTACAACTAACGGTGATATTTGGCTCTCTCGCTTTCTGGCTGACTACTCAGAGTTAAACTATCTACTTTACAATGTTGTCAAGTTGTTTAATACATTCTAAATATGTCCAGTAATTAACATTAACCGTATCTTCACTTCTACTACGTTACCAACGCGTTTGGCCCTGTTGCAGATTTACGGCCACGCAGTTCGGTGCTGATTGAGCTGATTAATACTCCAGTAGTAATTCTTGATGGCTTAGTACATATTGAATGCATTAGAATGGTGGCTAATATAGTTTTCTATATACGTAAAGGTGTTATTAAGCTCTCTCGCATACTGGTTTGAGCGCACTACATAGTGCATAAGTAACAACTGTGACAATTTGAAGCTCAGGGAGCTGGTTAGCACAGCACAGATTTTTTATTGTTCGCCAAGAACAGTTTAAATGTACTAGATCGTTGCTAAAACTACTTACTTTACAACTAACGGTGATATATGGCTCTCTCGCTTTCTGGCTGACTACTCAGAGTTAAACTATCTACTTTACAATGTTGTCAAGTTGTTTAATACATTCTAAATATGTCCAGTAATTAACATTAACCGTATCTTCACTTCTACTACGTTACAAACGCGTTTGGTCCTGTTGCAGATTTACGGCCACGCAGTTCGGTGCTGATTGAGCTGATTAATACTCCAGTAGTAATTCTTGATGGCTTAGTACATACTGAATGCATTAGAATGGTGGCTAATATAGTTTTCTATATACCTAAAGGTGTTATTAAGCTCTCTCGCATACTGGTTTGAGCGCACTACATAGTGCATAAGTAACAACTGTGACAATTTGAAGCTCAGGGAGCTGGTTAGCACAGCACAGATTTTTTATTGTTCGCCAAGAACAGTTTAAATGTACTAGATCGTTGCTAAAACTACTTACTTTACAACTAACGGTGATATTTGGCTGACTACTCAGAGTTAAACTATCTACTTTACAATGTTGTCAAGTTGTTTAATACGTTCTAAATATGTCCAGTAATTAACATTAACCGTATCTTCACTTCTACTACGTTACAAACGCGTTTGGTCCTGTTGCAGATTTACGGCCACGCAGTTCGGTGCTGATTGAGCTGATTAATACTCCAGTAGTAATTCTTGATGGCTTAGTACATATTGAATGCATTAGAATGGTGGCTAATATAGTTTTCTATATACCTAAAGGTGTTATTAAGCTCTCTCGCATACTGGTTTGAGCGCACTACATAGTGCATAAGTAACAACTGTGACAATTTGAAGCTCAGGGAGCTGGTTAGCACAGCACAGATTTTTTATTGTTTGCCAAGTACAGTTTAAATGTACTAGATCGTTGCTAAAACCACTTACTTTACAACTAACGGTGATATTTGGCTCTCTCGCTGTCTGGCTGACAACTCAGAGTTAAACTATCTACTTTACAATGTTGTCAAGTTGTTTAATACGTTCTAAATATGTCCAGTAATTAACATTAACCGTATCTTCACTTCTACTACGTTACAAACGCGTTTGGTGCTGTTGCAGATTTACGGCCACGCAGTTCGGTGCTGATTGAGCT